>VVHJ01022613.1:1934-20219 GCA_015107715.1 Tylochromis polylepis
CCCCCCTTTTTAAAAGAAAAAAAAAAAAAAAAAAAGAAGAGGCTTAGGACAGTGTTTAAGAGGAACAGTTTCAAGTCCAGATATGGACTGATGTGAGAGTAGGAAGCAATGAATGGACCAAAACTGAATGAAACCAAGCAACTGGGTCTGAGTCCAGTATGCTCTGCACAGAGCGGAGAGTAAAGATATGCCCTTTCACGTGATGCCCTTTCTTCTTCTTCCTTTTGGGATTATATAAATGTCTGTGACCGCTCTGTTATCGGTTATGTTTGCTGTTTCATACTATAAAAAATGTTGAATAAAGTTTTTTAAAAAAAAGAAAAGGCTTCAAAGATTAAGGACGTCTCATGTAACATGTTTAAATTTGCACATTGATTTTTATACTAAGCAAAGAGAACTGGTACCTAATGTACAACAAGAACACAGATCAGTCTCAGTAAATAAAATGAGATGTATGTATGCATGCATATTCCAATGATGTGCAAAAATCATGAATGAAAAGCCTTTAATGGCTGACTTGACATGTATGTTTGCCTGTCATGCAGAATATTTCAAGTTTCACTACCTGACAGCTTATAAAAACCTCCCCCCATAGTGGCAGAACTACCAAGTGAAAGTATTTGACATCGCGCCATAAAACAGTCCTATAAACATTGGGCCCACTGAATATCTGAATCTGCTGTTTAAAACTCATTTCCTTTCCTTCATTTCAAGACGTGACCTCAGTGGCATCCTCCATTAATCCTAAAAAGAAAGGCAGCCTCATTCCTCGGCTGTCACTCAAAGTCTGCTCACTGCGTACTATTTTCTGTCTTTTCATATCTAATCTGATGCTTGAATTTCACAGCATAAGACTTCCATGTACCTACCAAACACTTTCCTCATGGTTTGCAGGTCTTTGTTGCTCTGATGTTCATCACTGTGTTCCCCAGTTCCACTGCGACCTCCTAAAATCTCACTAGATGGAGCTGTTCTCCACTTTTGAGAGCCTGTGTCAATTCTTTAAGAGTACAACTCGGTGTGTTTTGCAAAGAAACCGATTTGCCAGACACGTTTTACTTTTTAAGATATTTATTTTTAAAAATGACTCAGGATCTTGGAATTGCTTCACATGTGTCAGCTCGGACGTGGGCTTTCCTTTCTGCCCCACGTAAGCTGTCGAGAATTCATGCAGCTGTGTTGTGTGCCATCAACGCTCTACGGTGATCCTACTAGATTAAAGCTTTGTCACAGAGAAATCAAAAGCTGCGATGATTTGCAATATATTGATATGGATGATAATTGCATAGGATAATAGCCATGCTGTACAATACACATAATTATAAAATAATACGTTAGAATGATTAGTATAGATTTCCTAAAGTAGGCTTTTATACAGGTTTTTTTTTCATAATTTTCAACATTTAAGTGCATCATATAATATGGATAGTCTTTATATTAATGGTGTTCTGATACATAGTTATTGTGATTTAATACATACAGTACATACATACAGTAGATCTTAATCAAATTTAGAGGGACATTGCAAAGCCCTTAAATGTAATAGATACTGTCGGATAAAATGAACCAATGGTATGCAGCAGGATGATAAAACTGTACACATCTGTCATACCAGATTATGGTGGCATTTTCTTTTGCTGAGTGTCATTTTTCCTCTAAAACACGCAGTACAGATTATTAAAATGAAGCCACTCGCAGAGAAAAAAACAGAACAAAACAAAACAAAAAAAAGCCATTTCTGTATCAAACAGAAGGTCAACATCTTGCATGCATTATTTTTAGAAGTAGTAAAAATGTTAAATTAGTGGTTAAGAGGCTGGGGAAAATAATAAACGTCAACAACCGCATGCAGCCACAATGGTTATAATGTTAACAATTCTATAATGGTTTGGGTACCTCCTGACCTCACACCCTCACACAATAAAATCATAAGGCATGCCTCGTTTAATTCCTCCACAACCATACTTTTAATGGCAGATGCGTCCTATAAACAACGGGTATGGAGTCCATTCTTGTTTACCTTCATATGGTCAATACATGTGTAATGAGACCTGTAGAAAACAGAAGATTCAGCTCATTAGCCTAGTGTGAATGTAATCTATGAATATATATGAGTTATCCTGCTTGACAAAAGCATTCAGTTAATGTTTCGTATAGTCAATCTGTATTCTTGAAGGGTCTTTACCTTACAATATAAAGCACCTTGAGGCAACTGTTGTTGTGATTTGGTGCTATATATCCATCCATTCTCTTCCACTTATCCTTTTCAGGGTCGCGGGGGGGCTGGAGCCTATCCCAGCTGTCTTAGGGCGAGAGTCAGGGTACACCCTGGACAGGTGTACCCATTCTCACTCACATTCACACCTATGGGCAATTTAGAGTTACCAATTAACCTATCCCCACTAACTGCATGTTTTTGGATGGTGAGAGGAAGCCGGAGTACCCGGAGGATTTGGTGCTATATAATTAAATTTAATTAAATCAAGTAAATTCAGTCATCGTGGGTTTGTGGCCACAGGCCTTTATTATCAGGGCTTCTCTTAATAATTTAATACTTACTCAGCAGACAGGCTGCTCAGTTTGTATTCCTCTGGCGGAGATTCTTGTCTTTGTGGTTGTTGGTCGAGTTAGTTTTCCTTTACAAAGAAGTAAAACACACAATCAGGTCTCATCTCAAATGAAGTATATATGAGGTGCTATCAAGCAGTTCGGTGATCAGATCCCTCAAAAAAAAAAGAAAAAAAGACGCCTTGCGGTGTAAATGAAAATCTTCTCATGCACCTTTACAGTTTATTCAGCAAGGGTGCTGCTTTTTGTGTTAAAACACTTGATGCTGACTTAACGAAGTTTAAGGGAAACAAATATCAAGCGTTCTGGGTGGAGACCTACGATTTTTCATGAAGCTACACTCACGATGACACAAGATGGCAGTCTGGCACAAATCCTTCGTAGGGGGAAAAAATAAATCACGTCGGTTGATATTTGGTCTCTTGGCAAAAATTACAGAGAAAATACAAGTGGTCAGAATAGCAGCTATGCTGGAAACCGTTTGGACATGCTCGAGAAGATGATCTTGAACGCAGATGAGCCAAATTTAATACACAGAAACTAGTTATCTCAGTCCTAACAACTGTAAAATGATTGTTGTCATGTATGAAATAAAAACAGCTAAAGCATGGCTTTCTGTTTCATGACATAAAATAGGCACTGCTGGCTGCTAATCAGACTAATTAACCAATTTTAACATCTGCAAGCTTGTGGTAGAAATTTGCCATCATTTTATTTATAGATGAAACTGACTGATGTTGACAGTTGACTGATGCCTTGATGATGGGCTCAGGGTTATTAACGGAACCACTGACGAAAACAACTACTACTAATGTTTGCAGCAATAAACTGTATATTAAAGATGGATATAGCCACAGGATTGTCATTTAGTCCTTTTCTCAAGTCTAGTCTTTAAACCTTTAAGCCTATAATGCTGGGATGTCAAACTCATTTTACATCGAGGGCCAAGCACAGCCCAGTTACATGGGCCGAATGAGTGAAACTACACTTTCTGTCAGTCTAAATACATTTAACTACACATTTAATCACTGAGATATCTTAATATAATATAAAGAAGTGCAATTTCAACAGCACATGTCAGTTTTTCTACATGGTAAATGTAAAATTACAGAAAAGTCTCATAGGTCACTGCTTAGACTGTCCTATATATATATTTTTTTTTAAATTGTTGATTGATGAAAAATACAGTTTAAAGTCCAAAAATTTATGCCCTCATTGATATGTCCAAACTCTTTTTTGCTGGGTGACTTCTGGCCCCCTGGCCTTATGTTTAACACCCATGCTATAATGTATTTTACACTAAATGGGACAATAAGTTATAAAATTAACATCACATTTTTTAACACGACTTAAAACTAGTGACTGAGCCCATAAACACATCAGGAAAATGTATACTTAGGTATTAAGTTATGTGGGAAGCATATTAGTTTTTTCTTCTATAGACAGTAGACATTTTGTTGCCCCCTGCTGGCCATTAAAAAGAATGCAGGTGTAAAGCACTCTCGCATTAGATTACATTTTCTAGAACTGAGGCTACGTCCATCTTTTACATTCAGTCTTTGACTGCAACATGGACAAAACCAGACCCAGGACCAGTTATGTAAATATTTTTTAAACATTTTTAAGCATAATTTTTACATGCTGAGAGTTTAGCTGTATTGTAATAATAACGTAATAATAAAAATAATAATAATAATAATAATAATAATATTAACGTAAAATTATACCTTAAACCACTATGTCTGTCTTGGTTTTTTTTCTGTTCTTTTGTGTGCGTGTTTCACTGAGGTAAGTTTTTTCCTCTCAAAAAAGATACTAGGTAACTAAAATGTAGGTTACCAGGACACCTGTCAATAGACTTCTGAAGCCCAGGGGGGGAAAAAAAGAGAACAAAACTATGCCTTAAATCACACATCTGCCTGAAACTACATTGTAGAGAGTTAAAAAACATTTAATAAACAATGCATACTGCCTCTCAGTGCCAAACATGGGCGGCTTAAGCAGGACTTTCCTAATCCGGACAACTTGTCAGTCACAGCAACAGTGTCCAAACTTGACCTTAAAATACCACCCGGTGATTTATCTGAAATACTAGGACATGATGCTCACCGTTATTTGTGACCCAGTTTTAGGAACTACTTCACAGTGAGCTCTACAGATTGTCTGGAGTAGATACATCATGATAATCTACAACAAAACACACATTATTTTACCAAGCTAAACAGAGATAAGGTGGTAAGAGGTGAAATGTTTATACTTACACTGGTCCAGCTAGGTCATCATCTGTGGCAGCAAGGGGAAAATATGGAGAAATGAACACCAAAAAAAATAAAATAATCGCAAAGAAGCTGCACACGCTGATGAGGTGTTTTGCTAAAGCTGACATTTAGTGCCCTGAAATGAGATGCCAGTGCTGTCCAAGTACAGACTGTTACCAAATAAAAACACAACCTAGGTGAAGTAACAAATGCGCAAAATGTATATATATGTGCATATATATGTAAAATGGCTGCAATGCAGAATGAAAAGTAGCTCATGAGATCATTCACAAAACACACAGAGTGTAGTTAAACATCACATTAAAATGCACGAGCGCGTGAGAACAACAGGCAGAATTCATACTGGGAAAAAAAATACTGTAGTCATGCACGGACAAGCAGCGCTCACAAAGAACATCTGTTCACTCAAGGAGATTAGTGAGAAGCAGGTCCATGAATATCAGCCCCGTGCTGCGGTGATAACTCAGTGACGTGCTTTCAAACAGTGACGAAACACTTCAAATTCTTTACAGTGCTACATGCCATTTCTCTGCTGCGGTGATTATGTTTATGAGTGTGCTGCAAAGATATGGCATCATCATTTTATTAAAATTTTTTAAAAAGATTAAAAAACATAAAGTTTGGAAGAGAAACATTTAAAAGAGCTGATTATAATGTGCCGCAGACTGGAGGATGATGAGGCTGAATGCTTATTGAAATTCACGAGGCATGCAAAGTCTCTCACTTACCACAAACACAGTTTACGTTAGGCAATTTGGAAAAAGGGGAGGATGGAAGATATTAAAACAATCTTTTAAAATATATGCAACAAGCGGAGAGAAACCAGGTCCCAGAGTTTCAAGTAAAAACAGTTCACGAAAGAAAGCAATCTGCATCCGTCGTGATTTGGTGCTTAAAGTCTGTACGGGTTCTCGAGGTGACTTTATCGCTCCCATATTCTGCAATCTATTCTGATAAAATAATAAACTGCAACGAGAATACATTCAAGTGCAATGACTATAGGTGTAAGTGAAATTGACATTGACAGCTCTTAGATGTCAGTCATTCCCTCAGTGCTACAGCTAATCAGCATGTGACAACATCAAAATTCTGTTTGAGAGGAAAAGGTTGCCCAAATACCGTTAATGCATAATATATGACACAGCTAGACTCTCAAATGAAGTGCTCAGCGCTATCAGAAAATCGCAGGATGGCATACCCAGGTTGTAAAGATAAATTACGGGTCTCATAGCTAAGTTTGCATTAGGGACATTGAATTGAGGACAACACAAGGTCCCTGGAAAGGTATTAATAATTGAAACCGTCCACCTCCTCAACACTGCAGCATCATATTTCTCATGAATATTAAAGGCATGATATTGTCTGACAAGGTGCAACAGTGTCTGCGTTCTGGGTCAGCCTCGCTGCCTGAATTATGAATGCAGGCACAGCGATGGGCACAGTGTCAGGCAACTCTGCCAGTGCACCTGGTGAAGAAACGCCTTCAAGCTCACACCAGAAAGAAAGCCTGAATCCTTTTCACATGACAGACCCATTAGGTATTTAATTTGCGTTCTGAACGCAGCTGATCTATCCCCAGATATATTTAAACAGTGGACTAATAAAACATCCCTAAGCATCATCAGCGGTGACTCACCGTCTTGTAAATCTTCTGGCTTCTTGCGCTTCTCATAAACAACGATGATGATGACCAGGATGATGATCTCAGCCAACACCCCCAGGAGAGGCCATAAGGGGGCCAAGTGGCTGCGAACCCTCAGCACAGATTTCTCAGTAGTGTGGCCAATCATGTTGGTGGCGTTGCAGATGTACACGCCTGGATCTTCATTAATGTCCAGGTTCATAATGTGGAGCTCTGTGTAATTGTCTTTGCTAATGATGTAGATGCGTGTTGAGTTTTCAAAGTCCTACGGAAGGAATGAAGAGAACTTCAACAAATCATCCTGGTGATTTGACAATGAGAATTTTTTACATGGACAGTTTTTTGTGCCTTAGTTTAGATCATGGGGTATTATAAACTCACCAGACATGTTATTAGGTACACCTGTTCAACTGCTTATTAACACAAATATCTAATAAGCCAATCACATTGCAGCAACTCAGTGCTTTTAGGCTTGTAGACATGGTCAAAACGACCTGCTGAAGTTCAAACTGAGTATCAGAACAGGGGAGAAAGGTGATTTAAGTGACTTGCATTTCAGAAACTGCTGATTTACTGGGTTTTCCCACACAACCACCTCTAAGGTTTACAGACGATGGTCTGAAAAAGATGAGCTGCAGTTCTCTGGGTGACAATGCCGTGTTGATGTCAGAGGTCAGTGGAGAATGCCCAGACTGCTTTGAGTTGATAAAAAGGCAACAGTAACTCAAATAACCACTTGCTACAATCAAGGTATGCAGAAGAGCATCTCTGAACGCACAGCACGTCCAATCTAGATGCAGATGGGCTACAGCAGAAGAAGATCAGGCACCGCTTTTGTCATCTAAGAACAGGAAACTGAGGCTACAGTTCGCATGGGCTCACCAAAATTGGAGGATAGAGGGTTGGAAAAACGTTGCTTGGTCTCATGAATTTAAATTTCTGCTGCAATATTTGGATGGTAGGATTTGGCATAAACAACATGAAAGCACGGATCCATGCTGCCCTCGACATTTCAGGCTGTCGGTGGTGGTCTATTAGTGTGGGGGATATTTTCTTGGCCCTCTTAGCACAAATCACTGAATCACCTACATGAGTATTGTTGCCGATCCACACAGCGTATGCATCTTCTGATGGCTCCTTACGGCAGGATAACACACCATGTCAATTTTTCCATTTAAAACATTTAAAGAATTGATCTATAATATTTTCCATTTGTTGTTTCTGTTAATCATAAGTGTTCTTGTTGCACTTTAATATTTAGAGTAAGTAAAACGCATAAAATCCTTACTGTGTTAGACTGCAGCTGTGGGATTTGTGGACTTTAACCTCTTAACCTTAAGTGTTCTTAATGGTGACCTTCTGCTTAGGTAGCTAGTCTGACTTACTAGCACGAGATTTACTTTACCACAGAAACCAGTTGCTATACATATGAGACTTAGAATCTTATTAAAATCAAAAAATCAAAATGTCACAAATCACATCTAAGCACTATAATTTAAATTCATATGACATACCTTGTCGTTCCTGCGCCAGGACCACACAGGGTGAGGATAGCCCACAGACTTACAGTGGAGTATAGCATGTTCGCCCTCGTTCTTATTCTCACTACGTTTGTGGCCTACAATCTCAGGAGCAGCTAAAACACAAAACACGTTCAAGAAATTAATTTTAAAAATAACAATAATAATATAATTTTTGTTATTTTTTTAAGTTGAACCTGATAATACTGTTACTCTTACTGTTGGCTGTATTGTTTTTAACCACATTGCACGTTTATGAAGTAATCTGAGCAAAAGCTAAACATAACTTGCACTAAAACAGTCACATGAGGTAAATCACACACAGCAGATTGTTTTCTTTTTCAGAATAAAGCACAAGCAGAGTTTTGTGCATTTGAACCGAAGCACGGAGGTCATTCCAATAGTCTTTTTACAATACAGAGACAAACATTTGTGTGAACTTCAAACGTAAACCATTACATTTAATCTAGTATGAGTATTTGAGCCAATGTAACCATAAACTGTGTGCATTACTCAGTATATTATAAAACATACTGCATTAATAGAAATGCCCCATATAATATTAAGAAAACTGCCCCTGAAATCCAATTTGCCTCCATAGCAATGCAACAGCAGAAAAGGCTGACCAGATTTTACCGTTGAGACATAATCCCTTTCCATCAGACAAACAAGACACCATCTGCTGCCACTGAGCCGAGCACTGGCTTGATGGAGGTGTCAAGGGCACCGGCTGCCCCTGAGCAGCCAGCAGAGCCGTTTGAGATCACAGGTCCTCATATGACAGCGATACTAGTGCTCAAGGCCATTTTTATTGGTGGCATCTCTGATGTGGCCTCAAAATTGCAAAGACGGTTCTAGCTCGTCAATCAACACCTACATTTAACTTCAATGGTGGCGTTGGCCGAAGGAGGCATCCTGAAGGTGAAGACACACATGTACACTCCAGCGTCTTCTGCTCTTGGTCTGTTCAGCCTGCAGAGCAGAAATACGCCTCACGTGAACGCACGCCGGGCTGCTAAACACCTCTTCCTCTCACACTCATGAAAAAAGCTGACCGTCTATACCTGTACTCAGCATTCTTGCTTGAGCTGCGCGTTTCCGGGATCTCCTCGCCATTCTTCATCCAGTAGCTTTCATTATGGACGCTGTGGGCGCTAGTCAGGTTGCAATGCAGTGTGAGGCTTTCTCCTTCCACTGGAAGTGTGACGTGTTCGGAGGCAGTGATCGACGGCTCTGCAAGAGAGGCATAGCTCAGCTACAACAGAAGTAGTGGGTGAAGGCGTGCTGGAAGATGTAGAGTTCAGACACTACAGACGACTAGTCGTTTTTCAGTACTGCTCAGGAATAGTTTCAAAGTGGGAGGAATTATTCTGGGCATCCCAGCCTGCTGAAGAAAAGGTCCATTCACGTTCTGGTTTAGCTGGACATGAAATACTCCCAGCAACTACATTACCAAATATAATTTTACAGAACAAAATGCAGCTTTTGGATTACAGGCTAACTTTGGATGAATTTTCTCTTTTTAAGAAACGCTGTGGTCGGATGTGTTTTGTGTGAGGCATGATGATGAGTATACATCTGTTACAGTGCAGGTGGATAAAAGTGTGTTTCACATTACAGTGACTCCAGAACATTTTTTATGAAGCACAGTAATGTTATTTGTGCAAATTTTTTGCACTTACCACAATTGATTTAGCTTTTCATGAAAATATCCCTCTACTTAATTTAGAGATTAGATTTATTAGCTTTAAATGAACCCCTTAAAAACAATAAAAATCTGCCTTCTCATTTGCATCCTGTAGAAATTTAACCTGCAGAAGCCACTCGCTTGAGTTGGCTTTTAAACAATGAAGATCTTAATTGGAGAGTTGGTATTCTGCTTAATCCTGATTATCTATGTCTTGTTTGCACAGTTAGACACCAGTGAAGCTCTTAATCTGTAGTCATGGCCTAAAACACTGTCTGCACACAAAGCACCCGCAGATTAGTGCTGGCAGGTACCCCCTCCTCAAAAAAGAAGAAACTTGGGAGATTTGACCCCCAGTTCTGTCTTTTTATAAGGCAGTTTGCAGAAGAAGATAAACGTCTGTAGAAAAAGCACTGTGATGCTGGTGAGCAAACAAGAAACTACTGTTAGCACCAGTATGAGTCAGAAATGAGACGTGCTATGACTCTCTAAATAAAACATGGTTGTGATCAAGGTGATACCAAATGCCAAATACCAAAGAGGTTACAATAATGAGAGGAAAATCATAACATTATAATTAATAATTCTGGGAAAAGAGGAGAAAAAGGAGGAAAAGAAGGAAAAAACTGGGCTCTGTGAGCTCTAGTTTGAAGAAAGAATTGAAATGCGGGATGAGCATTAAAAAATACTACTCAGCTCTGCTTATTAAGAATAACAAGAAGATGAAAGGATGGTGTTTTTTCCTCATTTATCAGGTCTGTGGGGGAGGGTGGCACCTACTTAGGAAGCTACTTCTCCTCTGGAGAGGTATGATGGAGGCTGAATCACACAGGAACTGGGGGAGGATCGCTCTACACTGACCACTCACTCTGCACCACTGTTATAGTGGCCTGAGCACGGATCCAGGTGGTGGCTGGATTTTGGTGGAGGTCATTACGTCGTGGGTCATTGCTGGCTCTGCACTCGTACGTCCCAGAATCGTCTAGTGTGAGATGCGATACCCCCAACACGCTCACAGCATTGATGCCATAGGCGGTGCTGATGGACACCCGCCGCTTCCGGGCGCCATCCCACAGCTGCCTGAAAGAGTCGGCTCGGTTGATCTCAGAGTACCACCACTGGATTTCGGGAGTGGGGTTACCTACCACATCACAGTACAGCTCAAAGGTGTCACCTGTGAGCTTAGTCTCAGAAAGAGGTGATTTCACAAAGCCCGCCGGTGCTGGTGGTGGTCATTTACAGGGGCAGCATGTCCAGAGGCAAAACAAAAGAGGAGAAACAGGTGCAGGTGAGAAAAATAACAGCTTAAATTAAAAAAGGAGCCAGAAAAGGGACATGACAAAATGAAAAGAACAGCAACGAATGCAAAATAATGAACAGAACAAATTATGTTAAAATCAGAAATAAATAAATAAATGACAGCTGCTTAACTCCCCAATTAATCTAATCATTTCCTGGTTTATAAAATGTCTCGCCATGTTGATAAATTCAAATCAAAGTTGCAAATATCATAATTTTCTTTCATTAATTAATCTGGCACTCATTAGTTTTTTTTCCAATTAAAAAGGGACTTGTTATCAGAGGATCCTTGAAGCTAGTCTCACCACTTGTAGCCGCCTCAAGGCACTTAACTTTAATTTCAGTGATCCCAGGGATGTATAAGGACACCAGTCAAATCTGACTAAAACCACTTAAAAAAAAGGTTTCTGATTTGTAAGTAATTCTTCTACAACCATCTTTGCTGTTACACAATCATCCCACAGATTTCAGTTAAGCATTATTTTTATTCACAGTCCGAGTCAAAATCAAGATGGTTCTGATGTTTCTAAACAAGGCACAGAAGAAACTGAGATTTTGGGTTCATCCTGTTCTCACTAGAAAGCAACAGCAGGGAGAATTTCATGGTTTGATCAAGGAGTTGAAGCTGTATCATGGCCGCTTTCGTACATATTTCAAGAAATCAGTGAAAAATGAGTTTGGGCCAAAAAAATAAATGCTGAAAATTTGTCCTGCAAAATTTAGTGGTTGGTGTGAACAGCTACAAAAAACATTTTTAACACACAAAATATTTGCACATAATTTTACACCGAATTTATAATAATCCTTTTATATATCACATATTGGGTCTGTCAGCTCAGTGTCTCTCTGAAACAAGACATTTTAATTCCTACTACCTTAAGCTAACTTCACCATGTTTACAACAAGCACCCACTGTATATATATATATATATATATATATATATATATATGATAGAAAATAGGAAAAACAAAGCAGATCCATTTTAATTGTTTAATCTGGTTTTAAAAATGCGCCTATTCGCACTCGACCACAGCCCAGCGTAATGGGACAGCGTCTGATGAAAACAAATTTTCTCTCAACTCACAAATCAGTTCATTGACAATCAGTTTCACCTCTGATGAGTCTAACACAAACCATCAAACAGCCATCAGTCATCACATTGACAATTTTTGCTCAGGGAAAAAGAGACAACCTCAGATCTGTCTAAGCTATCATTGCTGCTATTCCTGGGAAGCTTTAATTCAATTCTTCTGGGACGTCCCTGCAAGGCTGCTCTCACTTGGTTCTACGCAATTAATGGCATCATATAAAACTGTGCCTGGCTCACACAGCGCTCACATCAAGAAGTCCTCCACACGACCTTGTCATTTTCTTGGCTGCATAATAAAAATATCTCAGTGCTCAGAAAATCTTGTTTATGTAATTACTGAATAACAAGGACACTGATACAACAGGCTGCTTATAATTTTACTGGATTGAAATGTCTCCCTTTTAAATGTAAATGCCATTAATCATGGAGGAGAAGAATGACAGTGGTAGTTATAAGCATGGTCTATAGGCTCTACAGAGAGACAAGAGATTTATAGAAGCCTCAGCTCTGGGTCTCTGGGGAGTGTGTGGGCACATGGTGATAGACCCCCTGCGTTTCCATAGAAGCACTCTACGGCAACAAAGTAGGAAGAAGCGACAGCCAACCAAATGAGAGAGACCATCACAAGACAGACAATCACCTGGTGTCTGTGTCAGGCTGCTGACATCACAAGACTCTGCTGCACAGCCTGCAACTGGTTCCTGATGACCAGCCCATATACAGTGTGCACATAAAGATTCATTCATACATGCAAACCAGCAAATAACATGACTGAAACCTAAAGCCAGCACCTCAGCTCTTATCGCAGAACTGCTGAGAGACAGACCCTGCCAACTCCGATAGATTAGACACATGTTAAAAGTGCTGAGCCAGTAGTCTCGTCCTTGCACACCACTGTACAGCACATGTCAGAATGACGCCACTCACGTCAGGCTGATGTCGGTTTAGTTTTGGCACGCGGAAGTGTGGGATGGTTTGTTTTTTTTTTCCATTAGTGAATAATAAGCTATATTTTAAATTAAACATGATGTCCAAAAACAAAGTTCTCACACAGCACTTCACATTCCTGGTGCAACTCAGCGACGTTAATGACTGGGATTTTGAGGGATTTTGAGGGGTGGAAAACTACGCTACTCTAGCTGGATTCCAAAATGTGATTCTTTTCACGTGAGTTTGGTGAGGATGGCTCACCAAACTCTGGAGAATTGTAATGTTTGTTGAAGTTCTCCTGGAAAAAAGTTTGACATATCATTTTTCTCTTCAGCCTTGTCTGTAACTCAACTGTTCAGTCAGTTGGCTTATGACTGCAGTTTTGTGCAGTACGATTTCATAATTTTATTTCATCAAACTCCGGGTCCTCTTCATTAAGTCCAAAATTATCTACACAGTCCCTATTTGAGCCACAAACTACAGCTCCTTCTGTTATCAATGAATCTTTTTTATTACTCACAGTGAAATGTGCTTCCTGTACTGCTGTCACAAAGACCGAGGTTCACTCTTATTTTTTCACTTCTTCCTTTATCCCCTCCAACATTTAGTTCATATTGACATGTTAAAGCAAATAATTTGCCTGTTTCACACTTAAACTTATAAAAACCCAATGCAACATTGTAAAATTGTTCATGTTGTAGCACATCACATCTGACAATTATGTTTATTATCAAGAGATCTATTCATATGTTCTATATCAGTGTGACAGTTCTTTAAAAGCCCAAAAACCTGTTATCGCCATGTAACGTTTTCAAGTAACTTCATAAATTAAATGTCCATGTCTTTTTTTCCACCTGTACATTTTTGCTCCTTGGATTGTTTTTATTTTTGCAGTTTTGCACTTTTTGACTCGTATTTTGTTGTTGTTGTTATTTTTATGACCTTTAGTCTTTCAGTTCGGTTTCAGTTCAAGTTCAGGTGTTGATTTTTATTTTTTGCAGCAGTTTCAGTTTCCTTTGTTTTCCCCCATCTGTTCCTCTTTCTTGTCTTTCTACTAGCATCTGTTCCCCTGTTTGTTATTCTTGTTAGCGTGGGTTTTTATAGCTGCATTTCCGCTTTGTCTTCTGAGCTGTTCCCTCTTTTGCTTTGAAGGTTACCTTTCTGCTGTGTCTCGCTCCAGTTTTACTTTGGGTTTTCGGGTTGTATCAAACTGTGTTGATTAGGTTAAGCTGTGCCTCATTCCTCACCTGCTTCCACCTGCCCATCAGTCCACAGTATATAAACAGTCTTGTCTTTCTTTTGTCCTTCATCAAAGTGTTTGTTCCTGTCCGGATCCACGCTATGACACTGTATGTCAATTTAGGGTTTATTATTCAAACTGCAAATCTAAGAGCACAAACTGACAGCAGACAGCCTCGAATCTTCTGACGAATCCAATTTAAATGTGTCTAAAATGAAGAAATTCTGGCCACAGTCCCAGTTTATGTTCCGACACATACCGAAGAAAACAGCAATTATATACATTCACATGCTGGACCGTATTAACTGCACAGTGAAAATGGTTCTAATATATTTGTATTCAATATTTAGATATATTTTAACAAACATTTTGAAGCAAATGCACTGAAATGCAACATAAGGGAGCTGATGTGTTAGTGTAACAATAATTATACTTACATGCAATCAGATTAAACGGAATTTGACAACTGTGTTGTTCAAGCATGTTAATGTTTTATATGCATCGTGGGGCTTCAAAAACAGCACTACTTCTCTCACATTTCCCTGAAGGGATTGCCTTTGATGTTTAATATAGCAGAAATGCACATTAGAGATGAAACAATGCATCCATCAAATAATTATCTGGAAAAAAAAGAATAAATGTGGGCAGTTGTGGTTAATCATGATCAGTAATGGTTTATGTCATTTTCCAGTCAAAAATACAAACCATTCACTGGTTCCAACCTTTTAAATGCAGGATTTAGCTTTTTTCTTCCCCCTATGTGTGCTACTCAGCTACTCAGGGTTTAAATTTTCATAAGAAACATGTCAGCATCATCTTATGTTTTAGAAAACTGTGATGAGATTTGTTCCCTACATTTTCCCTTTTTTGTCCATATGTTGACCAAATAATTTCTTAGCGATGTAAGAGTAATAATCAATGGATTGCTGGGCAATGAAAACAATTGATATTTACAGCCCAGGCAATTATCGTGTTTTATATGCTTTGTTAATTTGCTCTGTTATAATATAATACATTGTTAGATCTTTTAGTTTTACATGTTTAAATCTTTCCCTTAAACACAGTCATTTTCAGTCTCTGGAAACATCTACAAATGTAATGCAAATTATTTGTAATTTGGGCAATTCATCAGGATTGCTGCACTCTTTTTACTGAAGTAATAAAATCTACAATTCAAACTGAAATAGCTCACAAAATAACATTTTTTAGCTTCTGTAAATAAAAAATGGCCTTGTTTTTCAGACTGTTTGAACAGTCTATTTTGCTAATTTCACTTTAGACTCATACATCCACAGAGAGTAGGGCTGGGAATCACAAGATACGATCACGATACATTGGAAAAAGAATTATTTATTTCATCTCTGCACTGTTGTGTTACAGATTACTATTGCATTAAATATCAATTCAATTATCTGGCAGTCTGATTTTCCCCCGTGTGAGTCAGTTTCTTCTTCTTCTTCTTCTTCTTCTTCACTTAATTTAAAACATTAGCTCAAGGAGACATGAAGAAGTGAGTCTAGTAAATCAAACCGGATTGATATCTATTTAGAGCATCTGTATGTTGTGAAAGAAATATTGATATTCGGTGTCAGAGGGATGATAATGCATCTCGACAGGAAGAAACATGATATACTGCTGTATCAATGTTTTTAGATATAGCTTCACATATAAGCAGCCAAATGGATTCTGGGACGTGGCTGGCTGCAATGTTTGTTAATGTTCTGTATGACCGCAATCTGAAGAAAAGAAGAAGAAGAGAGAAAACTACAATATTTGAAAGGCAATAAAGAAGATTGATCTCTGCCTCCCCCTGTCAGATGTAAAGCCAGTATTTCTAATCAGAAGTGTGAGCTTTGTCAGCTCTGATAGGACAGGAGATGTTATGAGTGGGTGCACAGTATAGGAGGAGATGTGTAATGCAATCCTACACATGGACCACTCCGGGGAAGGCCGAAGCTCAATCCATTCTCACTCATCCGCACACAGAGCTCGCAAAGGGATGCAAGCAGCAGTGCACGCTTACAGTATACACAAACAGATAGTAGGCTGAGAGGGGGGTTACACTGCCCTAATCTGTTTGGGGAGGGATGAGATTTACAAGCTGAGGGTGAATTGGGCAAGTGGAACTGTGCTGGGAAATCAATGCCATTCTGCAGTGCAGCACGTCTCAGCAAAGAGTTAACAGATTCACTGTTGCAAGAGGACATTAAAGCCATAGTTCCCAGTGCAGCATCTCTGCTCTAAAAATAGGAACATGCAGCAAAATGGACTGATGCTATTTACAGAGCCCCGCTTCTAAGGTCCTACATAATTACACAGACCTACATGTTACAAGGACCTGCACTGATGCACAGAATTATTTCACTCTGTAGCAGAAGAATTTTTTCTGAATTCCTGAGCCGTATCCTGCCATTTCTGAGCAGACCCAAGCGTGACAGCATGTTGACTGGACGTGTGAGAGAGTGTTTGTGTGCTGGCATCACAGGTTTTAAACTTCAGTGTGGCACGATCCTACCCGTGCACCCATATGAGCAGAACTTGTCCTTGCTACCTGAACCGCTCATGTATAGGCTCAGTATTCACCTCCATACTTCAAAGGACATTTTAGGGACATTGTACAGGCCTCCTTATGGCTCACTACAGCAGTACAGATTGTAGCCCATTAATGATTTATTAACCCTTCTTTTCTAACGCTAGGGAAACAAGACGCCAGTCGATCCGCTCTGGTGTGTGTTTCTATCAGAGTAACGTTAAAGGATTATCTAATGAGGCTGCAGGAATCTTGCAATGATTCATTTAAAGTAACCTTTTATTAATGCATCAAAGTCAGCCAATGCCAGTGCCACCCTTAAAACCGCATTCTCACCATGATGTGCACCGCGGTGCGTTTTTCTATAGGGAGAGCCTTCCTACCGTTCTGAGAAGAGACTGACTGCAGCATCAGAGCTCCAAATATCGCCACCGAGAAGATCATGACTGCAGCTCTGCGATTGCCAGGTATCATCTTCGGAGACGGTGGACGGAAAATGCCGGTAGGAGAGCGCTAAGGTGACCTGCGCCGGTTATGATGGAGCGGGCTGGGTTCGCCGAGTCTCGCACCTCCAGATACTCCCCAGTCGTGTCACGTACAGAGGGAAGCGTCGCTAGGTAGACGAGCGTGAGCCCACAGAGGTGCAGCTGGCTACCTGTGCCGCTCTGCTGACAGCCCGGTGCAGATACCGAACTACCTTTTTTTTTTCCTTTTTTTTTAACCACCCGTTACATCTTTAATCCCGCGAGATCTTGGAGGAGCGCAGAGACAAGACGGTACGTCCAATGGCAAAGTGGAGCACAAATCGATTATGTTGAAATAAGATAATAACCGTGTATGTGTATATTGCTAGACGTGTTTTGCCATAGTTGTTTAAGAATTAGAATATAATGCGATGGTTTCTTTCTTGTAGTCAAATTAAGCCGTTGTGAGTTTGTCGCCTACTGTAGCATCCCCGGTTGAAAAGATGGTCTCTCAAACTGATGGTTCACAATCCCTTTATTAAACAGCCGTGTATGTGAACACACCGTAAGAGCTACAACATACAGAATAAAAGACCATTAGTAAATCAAACAGTGTGTTACCTTTAACCTTTTGCCTTATTCATTTATCACCAATTAATTATCTTTACCTTACATAACATATAACAGTGAAACTTGTAAATCATTGCATCATTGCCTAAACATGACGAGGTACGTTAGCACCCTCTAGTGGCTGAAAACTTAGCCTTTACCCTTAGTGGCGGTCAGCAGCTACATGCTCCGAAAAATAACAAAGTACATATTTACAGGGCAAACTTTGTTACCAACCTTGTTCCCTCATCAACCAGGTGCTAAGGAACTGCTTACAACTCAGAATGGCACCTTAATAGCCGTTTTTTCCCCATTCCCGTCCATTAACCATTGAGCACACCTTATCTCTGCGCATTAAAACTCGCGCTTCTACTGTATGGTTTACGCCACTTGATTTACGGCACCTTGTCGCTCTGTAACTTACAA
>VVHJ01022615.1:7722-25945 GCA_015107715.1 Tylochromis polylepis
GGGGGGTGGGTGGGTAATGAGGGAAGCTTTTCTCTAACGAACACAGTGACCCAGTTACCCATAAAATGAGTTACATCATACATCATGCACGCAAACTGTACCTCTACTAAGCACAAGTGTCCCCCCTCCAAGGCAATAAGATTATGTCACAGGTATATTGTTATATAACTGTTCTCTGCGAGTCCACTGGGTCAGTAAATAAACAGCTCATCACTGCTCCTCTCCCTCCAGCTTCCTCTCATTCATATCTGAGAAGTTGGGCTCCTCGGTTTCTAAAGAAATGTTTAAGAGAAATGGAATCTGGCTTCCCGGTGTAAGGGATGCTGCCTGCAAAAGAAAAGATCAAATCTCTTTTTGACACGCACCGCAGTGGAGAAACTGAGCTCAGTCACCGACCGAGAGCAGATAACATTCCTGGTGTGTCCTCAGGCATGGGCCAAACTCACACGGCATACGTGTGCAAACTTCATTTGAACTTGCTATAAGAGAACTAGATTGCAGTGCAGGGTGAGAGGAGGGGGAAAAATACATCAGAGATCACCTTGAAGTTAACTGTGCCTGCACAGCGAGAACCAGAGCAGGAAATATCTTTCTCAGGGAGCTTACAACAAAAACAAAGTGCACCTTACACCTACACAGAAGCAAACAATTCACAAAGAGAAAGTACGGAGCCTTTGCTGTAGATCATGGCTCATTACAGTTGGAGCCACCTCACTTCAAGGCTGGTTTTGGTGGCACAGCCAGCTTGGCAACATGAAATGGGACACCACTAACTCCAATGGTAGGGCTCAGCACAATCCTATAATTTGGATCCATGTTTACAACAGACTATGACCTGAAAACAACCAGAAGCCATCTTTGCTGCCAGCAGACAACCATTGATGGGGATTCTGGGTAGTACTAAAATGACTGCTGAGGCCCTCATCAGCATAAACCACTGGAGCAGACAGGGTTAACCCAAGTGTGCCCAGCCTCTCCCTCTACACACACCATCACGTGCCAAGGCGATATAAACACTAACATGTGTGCACAGAACAATAAATGAACAATAATACATTAAGGCTCCTGCAGCTCCTCCTTTCTTTTGTTCACGAAGCGGTATATGCAGGCAACGCTTGAGCAAAAATAACAACAAAGGCTTACAAATTTCTGTGGTCTGCACTAAGACTCTTCTTGATCTGATACACACTTGAGATCAGACCAACTGTTTCTGTGAATGTTAGTCTATGAAAAATTACAGCTGTACCCGAGTAAGAGAAGAGACAAATTACCAAGGAAAATCAAAACATGTTTTCCCAGACGAGTCCATTCAGAGTTTGCTGTAGACGAGAATAAGTCACCAGGAGCAACAAAGGACCTCTGGGTGTGTCAGGTGCTTGTGACGAGAATCAGCTTAAACTTGTCAGGAGAAGCTCAAAAACAAGAGTATTTAAAGTATTATCATCTTTTGTCGTCATTGAGAGGGACCTTGCTCGTGGTTGAATAGCCTGCCTATCCTTGTGGGGCCTATAGCTGTCAGGCTGTGAACAATAGCAGCAGACTCTCTTCCAGCAGGAGAAGCACTCCTGTAATGCATTTCAATCAGACAGGCTGCAAGTACTAACGTAACTCACTCCACTCGGCCTACACCGCGCTGGACTACTGACGTTCACGCGGAGACATGTAGCAGGGGTCGAGTGCAAGCATCTGATTCCTGCGCACACTTTGCTATACATTACTTCATCCTCTTAACTGTTTAAGAGAAAAGCTGGGAGGGGTTGCCTGCATTCAGCAGCTCATCAGATTTGCCTCAATTAGCTGGAATGGGCACTCTCTTTCAGCCTTGAGTGCATGCTAAAACAACCTGCCGCCTTGATATGTTGCAGGCAACCTACTTATCCTTAAAGAAAGAAAAAAAAAACAACGGTTAACTGACGACATGCAAACAACTGCCGTCATTAAAGGGTGTTTATAGTTGGTCCACAGAAGCAGGTGGGAGCATAGACGCAGTACAGTGCCAGCTCATTTTGCTGATAGAGCCTCACACTATAGCTCATACGAGACAGACATCCTTAACCATCACTAAACAAAGGGCTACAACCCTGCTAGATCCTGAGAGGCCCCACCACATTGCGATAAGAGAACAGACAGATAATACCAGCTGTCCCAGTATAATGCCTGATACTCTTATGGTGAGCGGGATAGAAATATTTTCATGTCTTACAGTGAATGATGAGGCCATCCTTCTCAAAAGACTCCACAAAATACTCCTCATTTCGTACCCAGGGACCACACCCCATGATGATATGGTCTGCCACAGTCTGATTTATCATGCAGAGAAAGGGGACACACCTTATGTACTGTAGCGAGAAGCACAGCCAGAAACAAAATACTCCCTCTGACATTAGCTCACAGCCATTCCTCTCTTATTCAAGCTCCGATTAATATAACGCAGCGGACACAGTCAGAGTTTAACTCTCATACAGAACACTGCAAGTGCCAGGCTGACAGGAGCAGGTTCTGTCGCTGAGGTCGCAGCCCTTCAGACGTTAATCAGATTAGATGCAGATGCAGCTGAATAAATGACCTACATCAATGGAGGGCATTGACAGTGAATATCCTGGTAACTGACCCCACCCCCACCATGCCGCACTGTATATTCTGTCTTTGTACTACAGATCCCTCCCTCACATGCAAGATGCGGTGGAGGTGGGAAAAAAATGAAGAATGCACAGTGTTCCACAGGTCTGTATCCCTCTCTTCCTGCCGCTGGTAATCAACACCACACCACAAGACGTGGCCGGGCTCGGCCTTGCAACACAGCAGGCTTCAGCACCTATTTTGCTTTTCAGGCTGGAAAAGGGCGGGAGGGGCTGCTGGGGGAAACAGACAGAGCAGCTTTTATAGAGCTACTCCAGAGCTAACTAAAGAATACACAAGCCCTGTAGGCCACTGAAAGCAGCACAGCTCAGGGTACTGCCTGACAGCGACCTTTCAGTATTCTGATTGTCCTCTATGCATGCTTGGGTGCTTAATCACAGTGAAATCAGGTTTATATGTCAACACTGAGGAAGTATCCTACTATCAGCTTTACATGTGCATATACAGGATAGCATATGGACAACACGTGCACCAGTGCATGCCTTGGAAATGTCTTCCATGGAGCACTAACACTGCACCAGCAGAATAACAGGGAAAATAGTGGCTCCACTTTGGTTTTATTTACATCCTACTGGACAGGATACCTTATTTCTACTGGACACATATGTGACCTTTATAAGGCAACAACATTTTGTGCAGGAGAGATGTTATTAAGAAATCTTACAACAGGAAAAAAAAAAACACTTGAATGTTTGCATCTGTAAATTCCTGTCAAACTGACAATGCTAACATGCTAATCATTAGAGAACAAGGTGTACAATATTACAACAGTACTATATTGTCATGGTTTAGAATAATGGCACTGAACATTTGCTACTTACTATGAAAAATAAAGCAGTAAAGTTGACCAAACACAATACTTTCAACCTGTTTATGGTGCTAAGTGAAAAGACGACCCTCAAAGTTGAAACAAAGAGTAGCGAAAATGTACAAAATCTTCCAAATTGAATCAAATAGCAAACAGTTAAGTTGTGACAGTTAATTCAAAAACAAAGATTTAAACCTGCTGCTAACACAACAGGAAAAGCCAAGTTTGTTTTTTTTAGGCTTTACCATAAGGGAATCATAAAGTGAATCATAACGTCAAGGCAATCCATCCCATAGCTTCAATTTGAACCTGAAGTAGCTGGCTGGCCCTTCTTGTTGCAAACACATCCCTCGTACAACATTTGAATGGAGACAAATGGAAACTTATCTCAAGACTGAAGCATGAGCTTCTTATTACATGTCAGAATTAGAGCTCAAATGGAAGCAATGGTGGAAATCCTGCTGTGTGGCAGGTAGACAGACAGACCTGCCCCAGTAGAGCTTTTACCGATTTCTGTGCCAAGGTTAAGGCCCAAGCAAGAGCAGGAAAACCCCATCTCCACCCTGCTACCTCATCACTGCCACCAGCCACACAGGAACATTGTGCACTCTGTGCAAAAGTGCAGCCAAATATAAAACCACTGGCAGTGAAGTAGTATATATAATCAGAGAGTCCTGTTGCTTTTTCCATGCGGAACTTGGGATAATTTTACATTTAAAAAGCATAATTAACCACAGTTATTTGACTGAAAATAGACAGCATGCATGACTAGCTGGGTCTACCAGGTGCTCCCACTAATTTTTAGGGCACGCTTTGCAGCCATCTCGCAGTATTAGAGATACTCCAGCAGAACACAAAAGAGGTTCACACAAAACATCAACCCAAGTGTAAAATATGGCATTAGACTCTTTGTCTTTGAGGAATATTGATGCTGTTCCTCCCTGTGATTCCAATAGTTTCTGAATAGGTCTTCTACACTGACAAGATGGCCTTTTGTATGACCCAGCTGTGGAGGACACAGAAAGTCTGAGCTGTTATTGCCGAAGAATAGTCAAGGCCCATCTCTCCTTTGACGATGGCAGTCTGGATAACAAGACCAGAACAGAGTAATGAGGCTTCAGAAAGAACATCATGTACTCTCTATGGAAGCAAGACACACTATTAGACACACTATTTAGAAAATAGAGCATTACTCTTAAAAAAAAGTGCTAAAAAGCCAGAAAGAACATGAAAATAAGAGGAAAAGGAAAGCAAGAAATAATATCAATGAATTCAAATGTTACACCGTAAATAGTTTATATGTACATCGGTATTACATGACTTCATTTTCCATATTGCAGGACTAATATATGTGCCACAGAGAAGGTCCACCTGCTGCACCAGGAGATCAGACAAAAAGCTGTCTGGTAACCTTTGACCCTTAAATTGCTGTGCATTCCTCACCATACAACTCAATGCAGCATAATGAGCAATTTAAATTCAGTGTGTACCTCGATGTCTGCTGCATCCTGGTGCTGCTTTTAGACAGTGTGTCTCAGAAGAAACCTACAATGAACCCTTGATAATCTCCGCTGAGGGGATCAAGAACATCTTTGCTCTCCCTGAGTGGCAAATTTTTCTACTGCCAGCAGTAACCACATAATCAACTGAAAAACAATTACACAAAGACAGTAAATGAAAAACCAAACATCACACTGAGTAACATGGGCCTTGTTGTGGACAGTTTTCATTAATGAAAACCAATCACATTTATTTGAGTGCAACTGGAGTGGCCGCAAAAGGCTCGTCTAAAGAGTCCTAAAAACTTACAGGGTTGAGCAAAAACAGGCTCCATAGCTAATGTAACTTGTTTAAGACACAAAAACACATTAAATTTACACAGTAAACGCTAATTAAATTTACTATAAACTGAATAAGCAAGCGTATGTAAATGACAATCATAAAATAACACATAAAACATGTAAATATATGATAAAAAAATTATGGTGACTCAAGGGGAAGATTTGTTTTGACCTATTTATGGAATTGTGCTGAAGACACCGCTTTACAAAAACAACCTACAGGTTTCATCTTCTCTTAAGATGATAACAAATAAGACTCATAAGATATGTAAAAGCTGGGATGATGAGGCCTTGGGTGTTACAGGAGTCAAGTAAGGACGTCTTGTCCCCGGTTCTTTGTTTGGTGTCTATTACAGTGTTTTCCTCCTCAATTAGATAGTGGTGTTTGGCAGGAACTGACTGGGCTGGAATCCATTCTCTCTTGACTCTGCTAGTAGGGGCTGAAGGGAAGCACGCTGCCAGATTTTGGCTCTATGAAAGCACTGCAAGATTGGCTGAGGCATCCCGGCTGAACTCAAATGACCCACATTCTGGGCCTATCCAGTCAGACAGGCAGAAACAGTCATTATTTTCACAATTTATGGGACACAAACCAATTGTGAAGCCAGACGCCGGAATGTATCCAAACAGAAAGGCAGGCGAAAAAGGAAACGCTTAATAGGCACAGAGACAAGGGCAGGGTTAATACGGAGCAATGAAACTGCACTAAACTCACATGGTTTGGGCTGAGGAGAAGCACCGCTGAGTGCTGAAGGCTGGCTCTTTGAGAGTGCTGCTGCAAGTTTGGCTGAGGAAAAAAGGCAGCTTAACTGAGATGAGGCTCTCTAACTATCCGGTAAATTAAGCAGAAACCATCCCAATCATAGGAAATTATCGACCGCAAACCAATCACAAACCCATAGGGGAGTGAATCCCAAAAGAAAGGAAATGGCTAATAGGCAAAAGGGCAAGGACAGGACTGAGTGACAGCAATAAAACTGCATCACTAGAGACACCTTTCATTTCCTTTGCAACTGAAGAAAAAGCTCTTTTATGCATATGCATGCATCAGATCTGTGTTTCACTCTCTTAACCTACCCTTGACAAACACTGATTGCATACCGCTACTACAGAAGTCGCCACCACCTGAAGCTGATAAATAAAAACTATGATTTTTTTAATAACAATTAAAAAAAAAACATCCTCACAATAAAATTCTCACAACCTGTGCCTGATTTTAGTAGATGCCATTGTTCGGCTGTCCAGTTCTTCCTACACACTGGGGGGGGGCTTAAATGTGTTCCACATAGTTTCAGTTCTCTGGTTTTATTTCTTTCTCTATTCATAACGATTACTGAGATGAGTCGAGTTCACACAATAAATTTGTATGTGATTTCTGCGATAAAGGTTTTGTTTTGTTTTGTTTCTGGTCTGTCAGCTCGATGTGTGTAGAAGATGATGAACTGCAGTATACAGAGCAGGAGGGGAAAAGCAGAGGCTCCTCAGTCGAGGCTCAACTAGCTGAGTCTGTTGCTGGCCAGATCAGCTGGCAGTCTGTCTAGCGGGGGTGTGGCACATCACAACAAAGGGCTTTGGGCAGACAGGCGACTGTACAGCTCTTATCAACCCCCCAATTTGAGTCGATCTACATCCTTCACTATCTCAGTATCCTATTCTGCGGAATGCAAAGCGCAGATGTGGAGGTATCCTTCGGGAAGGTCACAGGTAGCACACTGCAGATCCGGAGCGCATTTGCAAGCCTTTCTCTCAGCGGTGTGAAGGCGCAGTTGCTGGACTGCAAACTTTCAGCATGCCCACATTTATTTATTGCACACTTGGCTTATTCTCTAATGGGAACATTAGGTTGTATTTTGTAGGGTTTCGCCTCTCATGTTGCCGTGACACAACCCAAAGTTTATTTTAATTAAAGCGAACAGAAGAACGCCCGAAATCTGATCTGTGTAATTTAGTTCTGCATTTGCGCTGCAGTTTGAACACAGTGTTCCATGCGGCGCGGTTTGTTTGTGAGCATGTGTGTGCTGGCGCGCACGCGCGTGTGCGTGAGTGAAGTGAGGGGGGTTAAAGGAAAGCCGTCACAAAGCTCTGAGACTTGAGTGGGAGTGGCACTGTTTTCTAGCCCCCGCAACCGAAATTAAAAGGACATTTCATAAAGTTCGCACAACTTAAAGGAGTGACTGCATTATGAAACTATACAGGCCACTGCTGAACTAAATGTGCTCATAGTATCCATTCAGGGTGGATCCGTGAATATTTATGAGTCACTGACTCGAAACACAGCAATCACCTCCTCTGTACAAATAGCGCTATGAATGTACGAGAATCCACACTTTTGGTATCTCAGTTTTTAAAATCATCCCATCCGTTCTCAGATACGTAAGGGAAACACACGTTCACAGCAACAAACATCCAATGCATCCAATGAAACTGACCTGTGTGTGTCCTTAGGTGGGCTTTGAGGTGGGATGATTTGCCATAAACTTTTTCACAACCTGAATAGTGGCATTTGTGCTTTTTCTGAGGCGGCTCTTGCTCAGTTCGACCTCTCGTTTTTTTGCCTCTTTGTTTGAGGGAAGGATCGGAGATGGTGGAAGGTGTGGCAGATTTTCCATCATCTCTAAGGTTCGGAATGCTCTCATCCTTTATTTTTGCCTGCTCGGCAACACTGTTGGGAGTCTGCTGGTTAAAATCCGCCAGAATCCGCGCCACCACAAAGAGAGAGGAGTTATCCTTCACCAAAGGCTCCTTAATTTCCTCCCCGTTCTTGGAGGAGGATGGGATTTCTGGTTTAATCTCCCTATTCCCTTTAGGAGCATGAACAATTGCACGACTGGACATTGAAACAAGGCACTCTGCTGCAAAGTGATCCATTTTGTCTTTGAAAGAGCCCCCTCTGCTTCTTAATGACATTCACAAAAATCAAATAAAAATGATGCCGTGAGAGGGAAAGAAAAAGTACTTGTTCCTTGGTTCCCTTTGTGTAGTGGTAGTGGTGGAGGAGAGGAGGAGGTCGTTCTCATCAGAGAGAACTGACTTTATGATCTTACCCGGCTTTCCAATATCATCAACATCCTGTGCAAGAAACGCCTAGGACAGAAATGCAGACAACCTCCCCTTAGAGAGAGCGAGCGAGCGAGAGAGAAAACAACAGAAACCCAAAGTCTTTGTTTAGTGCAACGACGCTGGTAAGAACAAGAAGTCTAGAAACTTGGATGCGTTAACTCCCATCGCGGCTTCAAACAGTCTCCAGCATAGTGCGTGTCTCCCGAGCGCCTGTTCCTGCTCGGTGTATCCATGCTGGGGGCGTGTCGACCGGCGACGATCGGGCAGCATCGTCAGAGTAGCCGCTCATTCATTGGGCGCCGCCTGTCCCCAAATGCACCAAACTTGAAAGTTTCACCACAGGTTGCCTCCACGCATTTCACATGATGTATATTTCATAGGCTGCAAAGTTAACACATCTTAAAACATACAACAGAGGCGAGTGGCGCACAAAAGCTTCCAGGCGCTTTGGAGTTTTGTCCAGCGATGATACCGGTAGGGAGGTATCTTTAGATCCGAGAGGCATTCTGCAGCAAATATACCCTGAATATACAGCTAGAGTGATAATATACTCGGCTATAAGAGGAATACGTCCAACATGTGGTATGCGGCCCACAGACATGGGCGTGTCCACAGCGCCACCAGCGCCACCAACACCACTGGTCTGGAGCTGCGTTACAGTGCCCAGCACCATTGGAAGAGAGCATAGAAGTACAGTTTTAATGGACTTTCACTTTATTTAAGGTGTTGTTGTTCTACTTTCTGCTTCTACTGTACTATAGTTTAGAGCTTATGCTCTAAATCCTTTTTTACACTTTGCAAAGCAATTATGCAACACAATATGAATGTTTTAAAGTCTTGTGTGTTATCATTTTCCATGTAATAAATCTGTAATAGGACACAGGGCTGCACATGAGACCCCAAAGCATGCCTAGTGTTTTTGGAACACTGAGTACCCTATCTTGTTTTTGGTTCCCTCCTGTACCACCCCATTAAAAAAAACACCTTGGAAGTGCCCCTGTCCACAGAGCCCTTATATACACAGAAGATGACACCCAGATACCCTAAATGTACAAAAAAGAAAAAGAATTCCAGCTGCTGGAGCACCAACCTGCCAAGTACTTCCTGAGGTAACCTAGTATTAAAGGTCTTTTTTCTGTTGGCTGGGTTCTCTGTGAAGTTTATTCACAAATAAAATCTATTCATGGCACTTGTTTTGGGATATTATGTATATTTTGGGGGATATTGCTGTACAGTTTGATTTGCAGTGCAGCATGATCACCCATCCTGTATGCACAAGGACTGACACTTGTTGCAATATTTGTCAAAAATGTACCAAATACTATTGGTTTGCAAGTAATTCTTTTTATTTAATTTTTTGTTTTTTGTTTTTGTATTTCCCCTTGTCCAAACTGGACTTGAAATTAGTTGTTGAGCACCCAGAGTCCAAACCCCCAGTATACTTTACTCTCAGTAATGTAAGACAGAAAAGACCTACTTATTAGCTAATTTATTTTTGACTGATTTTCTGCGAAGGCAAAAATACAAGCATCTTTATTTGATGAGAACTGATTGTTGAAATATAGAGTTTGAGCAATTTCCCCTTTATACACTGAATGCGCAATTTTTCTCATGAAGAAAACTGATGAGGTGACTATTTGGAACCGTGATTGCACCGATTTCCTCCGTTGCACATTATCTGATCACAAAAACGAGGAAAACAATATACTAAAAGCACAAAAGTCACGTGAACGCACAGACACTTCAGCACAGATGAGGTTATTCAGTCTGAAATAGGAGCAACAAGATTCAACAAGATTTTTCAATATTATTGTGTCCCCTTCTAATGACTATCTCTAGTGGGCCTCTGGCCAGCAGCACAGTGCATCGGCAGAGAGTTCAGTGAAGAAATTACTGGTCTAACCACCTGATGTTTGACAGAGAAAATAAGTTGTTTTCAAAACCGCTTTTTAAACTGTCATTCAAAGACAGAAGGGTGGCATAACAAGGCTAGTAATAAGTTGTTTAAATCCTGCCCAACCCTGCTGATTTACACTCATAACTTCTATCCTATTCTCCTCTCAGTCATGCATGTGTGATGACAAAAAGGTTTCATTAGACCTGACTTGTTGACTCAAAAATGACTTTCAGCAGTTGACAGGCTTTATGATTATAATCTATTTTAAAGTGCAGTATTTTTTTTTTAAACGAACAGCTTGTGTTTTATTTTTATTTTTTGTTGTTGTTGTTGTTGTTGTTTTTTGGAAGATGGTGGTTTCTCTCAGCAAACTAGCAATTTACCTCAAAACCTTACTCTGAGCAACTCTCAGTCTCTGTCAACAAAGTCTCTATCCAGCCAGCCCCCACAGGCACTTCTTTGGTTTATTCTCCAGTAAGAGACAAGTGACACCATTATGGTGGGGAAAAAAAGGGAGTCAAGATACAAAGTTGTGTGATATGTTAAGTTTTTGTCAGTGTTAGACAATTTAATGGCATTAGCTTTACAGCTGGATCAATCTGATCATTTTTTCAGACACCTGGAAATAAATCCATAAACAGTTATCAAATCCAGGCATGCTGGAAACTATCATGTCACTAGTTACAAAGTCCTGGCAGAAAACAAACCAGCTAATGCTATTGATTATAAGCACAAGGACACACTTGAATGTCCCTGTTAACCTCCTGTGGACCCACATGAACTCCACTGTTTAATCAAAAAAGTTTCAAGGATCTGTTTAGCTCAGATTTTGAATGTACCAGAATATGTGTCGGATATTATGTGGCATGCTTTAAGAGCGACAGACAAAGGACACAAAACTTGTTTGGGTTTTTTTTTAAGAAATGGGGTAAAGTTGCACTCCACCAGCACAGGATTAGACCTGCTTTCCTGCAGCAGCTGATGCTCTCCTGTGAGAATGAATGCACACTTTCAGCACTGTGCACAAAAGCCCACACTAGAAAGTTCCCAGTGTTCACAGCAATGTGGCATTCAGAAGGCCATCTGGCTGTATTATTTTACATATTCTTTCACCACAAAAATGTGGTGTTCTTGTGTTTCATGTGGTGCTTTGGCGATCTTTTCTAATGAGAGCACAGCAAAAGGGGATAGTTCCTCTTTCACAGGGTTATTTCCCAGAGCTGCGTAGAAACTGCAAGTGTTTATCAACTCCCTTTTGGGTGTCAAGTGCTCGAAAGCCAAAAGAGACAGTGAGGAAATCAGCTGCAGCTCAAACAACTGAACCCCTCCAAAGGTGACAAGCAGCTGTGAAAGTGATCATATCTTTCACAATCTCACTCAGAGGGGAACAGTGGAGTATCTCTGTCTGTGGCTGCTGCAATGTGATGATTCAAGAGACCTTTTGTACGTTCCCAAATCCCAGCACCAACCCCCAGTGCACTGTGTCCAAACAGCACACTGTCTGGCACTGACATAATGTTCTCAGGCAGGAACAGCAATTTGATTGGCCTCTTCACTTTTGTTTGCAATGGGAGATATCCTCTTCGAGCACAGCGCAGCCTGAACACTGTAACATTCTGGCTCGGCTGTCATATCAAGGCGAGACCCCGCCCTCTGAAAACTTTCTAAAACTTACAAGAGTATCAAATTCCACGAGGTTCTTAAACTGGGGAGTGGGGGGCGAGGGGGCAGCGTGGCTAAAATAGTCACTCTTATGTTGCTTATCATTAAAATGCTGGCCACTCATAAACCTCAGTCATTTATTAACTAAGACCTTTTGCCTTTCTTTCCTTTAATCCAGCTGTGAGGCAGTCCAGCTGCTTGGTAAGCGTCCCTGAAATGGAAAGAGACTTATCAGAACAGAAGAAGCAGTAAAACACTTAAGGCTGTTATAGTTCCAAGATATCACCAAACTGATATTTCTGGTAATGTCACGTTTTTTTATCAACTCCTAAGAAAAGAATCAAGATTTCATTTGTGGTTTCATAAAAATGAGAGCCCGAGTCACCATTTAAAATATATTTTAATATAAGAATATTTATTATATATAATTTATACAGTATATAGTCTATAAAAAATATTGGTTTGAATGATAAAGACTGATACGGAGCTGAAGGTGCTATAGTGTGGGCACTGCACTATAATATATCCCTCTTCTTGTTATTCTCCAAAGCTTACCCACCCTTTGTGACCGACAAGCAGCCCCGTGACTAATGATGACAAAAACAGGCTGGGTTTTACCTGTGTAGAAAAAAAAGAGGATTAGTCATACAGACGACACACAGGTGTTAAACAGTAAAGATGTAAGTGTAACACGTGCGAGTCAGCAGGGCATACACCCACCACATGAACCTCTGTAACAGCCAACCACTTGCGCTTGTGTTTCGACAGGGCACAAGTGAAATGCTGGTCTTTGTTCACTTTGCTGAGGAGAGAACAGAACACCTGATTATGTAAAGCACGTATGCGTACAGTAATAACACCAGGTCCAATGAGTCAGCCAGGCGTCGATGAGATGGGTAAACAAGTCCAAACTACATGCTATCATAACAAAGTGCAGCCTTCCTGCTGTCTAGCAGGATATACAAGTTACAGAGTTATTGGGTCCTTATCAGCACTTTACTGTCATAACATTACCATTAGGAACACAAGTGCAAACATCAGATTGAGCAAAGACTGCCGGGAACAATAAATGGTAAATAACCACTTGGCACACGAACATATGTAAGCTCACATCCCTCCTTAGGTATTCAAAAATCTTCATGTTTTTTGAGAACAAGGTGTCCTTTTTTTTAAGGTAACTTGTGCCATCTCTCACAGATAACATACAGAATACACTTTCTTGGGCAATATCCAAAACAAAGTGCAGTTTGGCGATTAATTTATTCCAGGGTGTTGAACTTTAAGTCTGACAAGTTGGACACCTCTCCTATGTGTCCAAACTGGATATTTGCTTTGGGAAGCTCCTGATTAGCTTAGCTTAGCATAAATACTGTCGTATTGTGTGAAGGAGTCAGGAGTGGCAGAGAAGTATGCGAGGGTGGTGCAGGACATGTGTGAGGATAGTGAGACAGTGGTAAACTGTGTGATAGGAGTGAATGATGGGTTCAAGGTGAGATTAAATCAGGGATTGGCTCTGAGCCCATTCTTGTTTGAATTAGTGATGAATAGGCTGACAGATGAGGTTAAGCAGGAGTTCCTGTGAACTATGATGTATGCAAACAATATTGTGATCTTTAGTGAGAGCAGGGAACAGGTGGAAAATTGTCTGAAGAGGTGGAGGTATGCTCTGGAGAGAAGAGGAGTGAAAGACTGTAGAAACAAGATAGAATACATGTGTGTGAATGAGACAGAGACAGGTGGAAGCATGCACGGAGTAAGAGTGAAAGGGAAATAAGTAAAAGGGATGGTTTATCCAAAGATATGTGCCAAGTCCCACAAATGACCCTATTTAAAATAGCAGTGATCTTTTTTCCCCCACATTCTATAATATAAATTACATGAAATATGTGTTGTAATTGAATTCATGGTCATTATGCAAAGCTAAACTAACTCCTAGCAAGAGTATTTTCAAAAGTGTCAGAATAAGAGGCAATGGCTCAAACATATATTGCTACCAGTAACTACAAATTAATTTTACAAAAGAAACTGCTATGTGCAGTTTACACATGTGCTCAAAATCCCCTGTGCAAAAACCTATTCATGTGGAGAAATCTTATCTAAAGAAAGGGCTTTGTGCACATGAACGACAAACAAATTATCTCATGAAAGCTGCCCATGGCAGTATAGCGTTATTCAGGTGCTGCTTTTCAACAACAACAAGACCAGAACAGTGCTCAACTCCCTTCCTAGCACCTTACAGAAAAGGGGCTGCGGCTGAGAAGAGGTCACTGCACGAGCTCTCAGAAGGGTGGGAGGTGTTGTTTACAAAGGAGTCCCATTTGGTTGTCATCCTCCCTCTGTCTTTTTGCCTCGAGGCCGTCAATGTTCAGCCACACAAGAGGCAACCTTCTTTACCACTATGTTAATCCTGCTTTCCTCCCCCGCCTTGGTGCCGCCTCCCCGGCACTCTACTACAAAGAACAGAGAGCTGTCCAGCATCACTGGCAGAACATGATAATTTTTTCTGTTGCATAATTTGAAAGCAGTAGACAAGTGCTCTGACGTGAGAGTGACGACTGTGTTGCATGCAGAGTTGAGTTCATAATCACAAGCTGATTTGCGCGTCACTCACTTGACCCTAGGCCCATGCTTAGCCATGAATATGCACTGCCATCATTGTTCCTTTGGCATGGTGGCTTTGTCTGCTCAACACAATACAGCTCAAAAGAGCAATGTGAAGCGGACACAGTTTTGTTTTTGCATCCATTTGCTGGTCAGTGCTGGTCCTATTCAAAATGCATTGATTGGTGCGACGGCTGGAGAGGGATGTGCCTCGCGGGCACCGGTAAGGGGACAACACTCTGAAATGCACTATTCATCTGGGCGGTGAGTCTGCAGGGGGCCTGCATTAGCTCACTGTGCTGATGCTTTTGAGATGACCGTCTCTTTTGGTGGGACATTCAACAGAGGCACTTAAATGGCATGCAGTCCATTATTAATGGTCAGTGTTTGAGTCTGTGCAAGACTGTACAGGTCATTGCAGTACAGTCATTTTCTACTGACACAGATAGAGATTAAAATTAGAAGAAAAAACTAAATAAATGAGTGTAGAAGCAAAATAAGCATGCTTCCAAGCTGGTGCACTGCATAGTATTAAGGAGTTAAACTCAAACCATGCTCTGTGGCATGGGTAAAAAACTAAGTAGGTCCTGCTGATTCTTATGATGGTGAAAATGGAAAAAAGAAACGCAAATGGCTTTGAAAGGGGGTTGCCTCTTGGGATGGATGGCAGGCACTTCAGTGACAAAGAATTCTCAGTTTGACAAGTTTTCACTTTGAAAAAATGGCTACAAGTTACATTTAGATCTGTGGAAACTGTCATCAGCAATGCAGCTTTGACGACCGTGATGTTGGTGCGTGTGAGGAAAGGCAAAAGAGTAGCTCTTCCTCAGGTGAGTGAGGCTGTCTACGCAGGATGTGAAAAGACTTGTCTGTAAGAACAATGCACCCATAATTACATAGGGAAATTACAGTAATGGCCAGTGGACTGGTACTTACACAGTGCTTTTCTCCTCTGAGTGAGTACTAAGCACTTTTTATTACAAGCCACATTTATGCAAACTTTTTTGCTTAAATTGGCTTTCTGTTTATTGAATTATTATTATTTATTTATTTAAAAACTTTTTATTTTATTGTGTGCTATTAATTCTTTTTATTGGCTATTCTGGAACTTCATGTTCTTATTTGTTTCAGTATTTTTGTGTACAGCACTTTGTGACTGGGGGGTTTAATATCTGACCCACGGACACTTCCAACATATGTACTGGAGGACGTGAGCAACATGTGAACATGTTGTGTACATCCAGAGATGAGGGCAGCCCTAAATACTTGATGCCAGCAATAAGCGTTACATGGTTCACTGAGATGGGAGGATCACTGCAGTATAGTTGCTTTGATCACTGGTATCCAGTGAAAGAACATTTCTATCCTAATGGAGTATTCACTTCCAGCATGGCACTCTTCCCATCCAAAGGGCTCAAAGGGTCACTGATTGGGTTGATGAGCATGGTAAACAATGTACTGTGGTGTCCATAGCCATATGATCTTAACCCAGTTTGACACCTGTGGGAGATTTTGGACTGAAGTGAAAGACAGCACTCTCTACCACATGGTAAATGAGGGAATATCCAGTATTGTTTCAGACAATAAGAGAAACAGTGCCACACTGCACTGGAGCTCTTCTCATGGCTTGTGGTGGCCCAGTGTCTTACTAATAAAGTTCATGCTGGGTTTTTTTTGTCACTTCTCTTTATATCTGCTGTAAACTGAAATAAAACATTACCGTTAAATTATCATTTGGAAACAATCTCAGAATATAGTGACAGATCTCACTATCATTTATGTCTTTGAACTTGTTTTATCTACCCAACAGTTAAAAAAAAATCAAAGATCAATAAAAATCTACATGGAAAACAAAACTGAAAGTAGTATATACTTACAAACTACACTTACAACAATGCTTCTCGACAATAAATCTTTTACAGTTGGAAAGCCTGTTTATTTCTCCTGAAATGTTTCCATGTTTGCGAGGAATCCACAAATGCATTTGTGGGTTGAGCAGCAGAGTTGTCCTTGTAGCCTGGACCTATGAGAACTTGCCAAATTTTCTCTGCCAATGCCAAACTGTTAATTCTGCTATTGACGCTTGTTTGGTGTCGTTTATTGGATTGGATGATTTAAGTCTGAAGAAACAAGACATGCTGGTAATTTAACCGTTTATTCATTTAACAAACAGAGGCCTCAGTAGCATGTGGAAGAACAATACACAGCCACAATAGCCTGGTACATCCTCCTCATGCTGGTCACCACCTCGGTCACACACTGCTGTGGGATGGCATCCCCTTCTTCAACCAGCATTACGTTAGCTACCATGGTTGTGTTGGTCACTCTGGCACAAAGAACACTTCTAAGCTGATCCAACAAGATTTCAGTGGGGTTGAGCTCAGGACTGCAGGCAGGCCATTCCATCCTCTCAACACCCAAATTCTGGAGGTAGTCTCCAATGAACCCACTCTGTGTAGAAGATTTCCTAAAAAGTGCTGACACAGTGAGAAAACCGTCTTCCTGTTCTGTCGTCTTTTTGGGACACCCACTTTGTGGCCTGTCTCTAACATCCCCCTTATATTAAAATTTAGTCGTTTTGACTTTCTATTTGACTGTTTATCTCAAAATAATTCATTTGTAAAAGCCAATAAATAAATAAATAAATAAAATTAAAACGTATCCTTATAATAATGATAAACAACCAGTCACTGCTGCAAGTTTTTTCCCCCCTGACTTGTGCACTGCATGACATTTCTCCTTCTTGCCTATAACTAATGCAGGTTTCCATCTTAATTTCAATACCAAACTTTTGTTTGCAGTCGTGCGCCGTTATGATGCTTTACAGGCCTGTAATCTGGACAGAATGCGCACATAAGCTTCCCTTTTATATTCCATTTGGCGCAGAGAAAGTTCAAAGTGAAAACAAAAAAAACACAGCGAGGCAGAATTTCAAAACATACGATTTCCAAAGAGGGACTGTTACATCACATGACTGTTTCCACCACTTCGACCAGAGTGCGCTCAGAAGTCAGCGGGTTCACAAAGTGGGCGAGGCTCAACACGGACTGAAGTGCACAACCCCGGCACGGAGCGTGAACCAGCCTGACCGCGGGGATGCGCGCGGTGGAAGGGACAATGAAACGGAAAGAGGGAAACTTCGGTGTGTCCCCCCTTTAAAGCTCTCAGACGATCGTTCTGTCGCACTCCCCACAACCACACCGTCAACACGTTGTTTATCCTCGAATGACCCCGATGCCGAAGCGAGAACATCCCGTTCCCGAGATATTAATAGTCCCCCTTGCGTCACCAAACTGCCCGACTGCTTTGCTTGACACGCAACTGAACCACAAATTATGCCAGCACCGCACTCTCCTCCAAAGCAAACATGGTTATAAAACAGGTAGTCATCGTTCTCCAGCAGCTGTCTGCGGGTGTTACAGCCGAGGTGATTACCATTTTTGAGTGTTACACACGTGGCTATTAAGGTGGTGATAGACGAGTCTGGGAGACAATAACTCGGTGCACACTATAGGGAGTTTTGGTGACAAACCGGCTGGGTTTATGGTATTCTGAGTGGGTATTTCACCAAACAAATATCGCGAGAAAAAAAAAAGGGAGAAAAGATTCAGCTGCTGAACGCAAGTGCAATTTTCCAGCTCGTGCCAGTGTTGACGAGCTGAAAGCCATAGCCTACAATGCACAATAAGCCATATGTTAACGCACTCCCCTTCC
>VVHJ01022615.1:29223-53181 GCA_015107715.1 Tylochromis polylepis
TAAGTTGGTTTTTTTTGTTTTTTTTTTTTTTTTTTTTAGTGTGAATCCCACATCTGGTTGTTTGGATGTTGGCTGATGAGCTGGTTCTGGAAGTTTACGCAGCTGAGCCCAGGACGCAAACACCCGCTCTTTCAGTGAGAAAGAGCTGTTTCGATGCACCCTGGGAAAGCACAGATACTGCAGTCACGTCGCAAACATGGAGGTTTATGAAACACCTCTGATCAAAGGAAGGAGCCACTGTTCACTTCAGTTCGACAGATTGTGAAATAAAGTCAGTGGTTGGAGTAACTTCCTGCAGGTTAAGAGAGCTGCTGTTTTACAGCCCCACTGCTGCATATGGATTCCTTGTTAACCTCTGTGTGGGCCCCAGGTCAACCACGGAAATTCTTTATACCAGTGTGATCTCACAGAGTAGCACAATAGAGATATGCACACTAGCTATACATTAAAGCTGAAGACAGTTTTACTCTAGCAGAGTGCAGTTAGCTACATGAGCACAGCAGCAGATGACTGGGTGTGTGCTATGCCGGTCCTGGCGTTTGCTAGTGAAGCTGTTTGCCACAAGCAGACCTATAAGTGTGCCACACCTCCTCCCTGACTACTTCTCTAAAACCCATTTTTATGCTGACAACAGAGAACAGAGGGGCCACATACCACAGGATTGGATGATTAGATTAAATTTTATTGTAATTCCACATATTAGTACAAAATGCACTTCAGACTTTAACCAGATTATGTTTTTTTATGACGACCGAGAGCATGTCTGAGCTTCTTCAGGTCAGCGGGGAGTGTGGCTACAAGCAGGAATTAGTGGAAAGAGTAGTAACGGTATTAACTGCTGCTAATACACAACACCAAGTGAGGCAGAAGAGAACAAGAAAAATATGAATTCAGCTTTGTAAGAATTGTTCATTTCCTACCAAAAACTATTTTTTTAAAGAAATAACAAACCAATGTCAACATCTTTTAATGTTTCTTTTTTTTAAACTCGAGTGGAGCTCAAGGTGCTTCTCATGTACAAGCAAAGCACACAGGGAACATGCCCTAACATGACCCGCTGGTAAAAAACCACTTAAGACCATTTCCTGGCCTGAAGTTCAGTCAGTGAGAAACAAAACCTCAGTACAGGTACATGTTATCTCCTTCTACACATGTAATCTACTGCTCTTTATTTATTTCATTATTTTGTAGCCAACTGTGTGCATCAGCTGACTGTGTTTGTCCTCCTCTGCAGTGCTGAGAGACTGAACACACCTGCAGCAAAAAGGTCTCAGGTGAGGGTGTAGTCTATTGCCTGGGCAACCAGGAAAAACACTGGCTGTTTGGAGACTCGGAAACACTCATGTTTTATCGCCTTGTTTGTGCAGGTCGCTGAAGATTACGTAGAAACAGCAACAAAAACACAGAAAAGCAGACACAAGAGGAAGGAGAGACAGGTTGTCTTTTTTTTTTTGGCATTTTAAACCCACAGGTTTCTGCAGAACTCTTCTTCCGTGCATGAACGTGTTTGGGTTTCCTTGCTTCTCAGGAAGAAAGAGGGATGTCCACAGCCGAACTCTTCAAAGTGAAACCTCTCTTCTTCTTTAAGTGGTGTCTCCTTCCAGAAAATCACATGTGGAAGCAGTTTCACCCTAACCTTCTTTACAGCTGCTGGCCTCATGCCATCTGGCTTAAGTGATGAGATTAGTCACATGAGACATTTACAACTTGTCACGTAAAACAACTGAAGGTACATTGAGCTTGATCTGAAGCAGGAGGCATGCGAAACGTCAAACGTGTGGCATGCTTTCTTTACCCCTCATGTGACACTTAATGGGAAGTGAGGACAGGTTTTACACGATCAACTGGAATTGTACAGCACACACTAGAAAGTGGACATACATGCTGTATCTCCTTTATGTATACTTATATGTATACAGCATGTATGTATTAAAAAAAATCAGGGTATCTCTATTTTTTACTGATTTGATTGTCTTAGGAATAAGGCAAAACTTTCCTGTGTATGTGAGATTAAATTTAATCAGAAACCCATTACATCAGCACATAATGAGCTTGTGTTTTATATATAACTGTGCCAGTTTTTTTCCTAATTTTTTCACCTATTGTAATAACTCTTTGCACACAGCTTTTTTTGGGCACAGGAATATAATTAGACCAGAACATTAAAGAAAAATGTCAAATATTTGAACTATATGAGTAATACACGGTACTTTAAAGCACACATCAGCATCTTTTCTATACCATAAGAGCTGAGTTTACCTGGGTCATACTGTCAGTGAGTGTCTTTATAACAATAGCATTTGTGTTAGATTCAAATACTGTTCCCAAATATTTTACACCCTTTCACTCATTTGGTGCTTTCTGAGAGGGGGGTCTGAGGAGAAAGTTAGCTCTTGCATAGAGGGAACTAGTGCTTCCTTTCATCCAGAGATTTGGGTTGTATTGATGGGTCTGATATATAAACCATACAAACAAACAAACAAACAAAAACTTCTGACCCAATTAAAGTGGTAACCACCTTGACCACTTTGAACTCTGTCCCTGTGCTTATACGAGGGATCGCAGTGCCCTCTTGTGGCTAAGGCTGGCACCTGGCTCCTGCCGTTACAGAGATTTGTAACACATAGTGAGATACTGCTGCTTGTTAGATTAAAATTATCAGAGAGTTTTTAAAATTTCATCACATTATTTGTTTTCATCCCAACTTGGATTTACTTTGAATTGTATCTGCATCTTGTTGACACTCTTCTGGCTTTCAAAATCGTCTAGGGTCCTGTAGGGGAAACCCACGAGGTCCATAGCAATCTAATTGTGATGTAACTGAGTAATCATCAAATGCAACATTAACAAGTTCTCAAAAAGCATATATGGGTCTTTAAATTAGATAATGATTGATTACAGAATCTATATTTTTCTTCCAACACACACTTTTAAGTTGTGTTGTGCAAAAGATTATCTATTTTTATTTTCTTTTTTCTTCCAATCAAAGCAGTGCAAGTGTAGAGTCTTATCAAAGATTAAAGATGGCAGTTTTTCTTTTAAGTTTTGTAAAAGCTTGCATCCATGTTGAGGGAACCTCTGATTTAAAGAAACTAATATATTAAAAAAATCAATTTAAAGAATCTCAGATATCAAAATTTGTTGTTTATTTGGAGTTCAGTCTGACTTCAGTGTCGTGTCTAAGTAATATATCTGGTTTGGTGTCTTTCATCATTCCTTCTTTCTTCTGCTCCATTCAGTGCTGTAACTTCTCTCCGAGACAAATAATCTCCCCACACTGGCCAATACAAAGCCACCAGCAGATGATAAAGCTCATTTGTGTCTGCTTACAAGGAGAAATTACACATAATCCATTCTAAGAGGCAGACAGCACTTAGACACATGGCTGGAGTGGAGCAGAGAAAAGGTAACCATTCATTCATGGTTCATGTTTATTGTTTGAGATTATGGCCTGATGAAATCATCCAGCTGTCTTCATTGATACCGCAAGGTACAGTTGCTTCCCAAAGCTCATAGCTGTAAGAGCAAAGCAGATGCTTGGTGAGTGCATACTTTGGATTAGCTGATTAGGTAGCTCATTACTTCACTTGCACACTTGTTGTAGTTTCCTGTGCTGCGATGTGTTTCTGTGGGCGGCCACTTCAGTATGACAGGGCGGTTTGTTTGTGATATTAACAGCTTATTTCACTGTAAGGTGAATATTCAGTTACACAGGCTGTTACATCCAGCTTGTGTGCATTATTTCTTGCCAGTTTCAAACCTTGGTGAGCTTGGTAATCCTTTACTTATTTGTCACCCTTAAAACTGTTCTATTTAGTGTCCAGCAGAGGGAGGTGCTGGACATGAAGTTCATGCTCCTAAACTGGTTTCTTTTGGGTTTGATTTTCAGACTGTCTATAACAAAGTCGACTTTTTTGTTTCTTGAGTTACAAGATTTGCTACAAAAAAAAAAAAGATTCATAGTTCATCATGTCACTGCATTAGCAGAGCAGCTGTTAAACTGTTGGATTCTGTATAAGACCTAAAGGCTTTTGATTTTGTCGTCCATATTTTGAGCCATTTTAATGAATACCTACAAAATATTTGCTCAGGGTGGGCTAAATGTAGTGTGTTTTTTTAATAGTGCTGACAAGTGATAGTTTGAATTCCGATTAATTTTTAAAGTCTTATATAAGAGGTCAAACTCTTACTAATACTACGAAACAAGCTGCTCTATATGTGTGTTGCACAACTACTTAATGTGGTGGGAAAACCTAAATGTAAGATGCTGAGAGATTAAATGCAACATTTTTGTTTGTTTGTTTTATTCAGATCCCCAAATATAACAACCACTCAAGAATATTTATCCTTCCTTCTGTTTATTATTTCTTCATGAGTCTAAGTACTCTCTGCCTATGCATACCTATGTTTTTGCACCCTGATGGGACCCTGTTGTCTCCCTTGTCAGACCTCATCTGGTGGGACATCTTTTGGCTTTCTGTTGGCTAACTTTAGCTTCACAGCTTGCATGATCTCTCTAAGCCTTTTTGGGGGGTTGTGGTGTGCCAAAGTAGATTTACCTTCAATAACCATTTATTAAATCTCTATCCATTAGACTCTGAGGCTTCGTAAGAGCTGGCTGCATTAAGCCTGATTATGGGATGTTCAGCAGTGGAAAAGGGTCTATGTGTCAAGTGTGTCATCGAGTGATTTATATCCCTGGCAGGGATCTCTGTCTTGTCAGTCGGGAGTAAGCCGAATAGAGGAGAGAGAAGCACTGAAACCTTTACTGAAGGTGAAGCAAAATAGTTTGAAAGTGTAAGTGTTTCCAGGGCTTGGTGCCATTACCTGGTGCTGTAGTGGCTCTTGAGTGTTTCTGTCTGTCTCTAATGTTGACGTTGCTGGCGAACCCTGACCTGTCGCCACTCTCAAAGGAGTCTTCTCTTGAGTTAAGTCTTCAGCATGGACACTGGCACCTTTAAAAGGTCCTCCCTCAAACGCTGCACATCTGGCTCACAGAAGGTAAGATGAAGCGTGCAGTCAACAATGTCACATTCAACAGCTATTAACTTTTATTACCTTTCAGACTTTTTTCCACTCTGGGATTTTAATTAGGATTTTAAAAAAAGTTTTAAAAGATTTTTTAAAATTGAATTTAAATTTATTATTAAAGGAACTTTAATAACTGATGTTGTTCTCAAGAAAAGTAAGTAAGTTTATCTTAGTTTTTAGCAAACATCTTGCAGACGCAAACTGTATGATTACTCTAGTCATACAACATGGTGCCAACACTATCAGCTGGCCTCAGCCCTTCTCATCCAATCATCTTAGAGGTTTTCTCTTTAGCATAAAGTCTCTAAGAACTGCTACTCATATACCCAGCCTTTAAAAGTTAAGTGGTATTTAAAACTGCAGCCACATTCTCCAGTACAGTGTTCAATCCTAATGACCCAACTTGGATAGCCACTGACTTTTATATCTTTGCAAAGTCTTAAAAAAATATTTAAAAGACCCTGAAAGCAAAAATATGTAATTATTCATACATTTCTCTTCCTAATATTTGAGCAGCGTATCCCAGAAGAGGAGCATGTGTACTGCAAATTAAGAGAGTTTGCACTATTTTTGTGGATGCTTATGAGCACAGAATTTTTAAGGACAAATATAATTAAATTTAAATTTAAATGAAGAAGAAAGTCAGTTTAAATAACTACACTGACGCCATACGTTGTGCCAGACAGGGTGGTCTGAGTATTTCAGAAACTGCTGATTCATGGGGATTTTTCCCACACAAGCATCCTTAGGGTTCACAGAGAATGATCCTAAAAAGAGAAATTATCTATTGAGCAGCTTTTCTCTGGGTAACAATGTGTTGTTGATGCCACAGGTCAGAGGAGAATAGCCAGACGGCCTTGAACTGACAGGAAGGGAAAACTAAATCCAATAACCACTTTTTACAATGGAGATATGAAGAAGACTATTGCTGACTGCTCAACACATCAAACCTTGAAGCAGATTCTTAAAGCGCCAGAAAAACACATCAGGTGCCACTCCTGTCAGCTAAGAATAGGAAACAGAGGCTACAATTCACACAATCCGACCACAGAAGATTGAAAAAAACGTTGCCTTAGTCCAATGAGTCTCGATTTCTGTTTTAACGTTCAGATGGCAGGGTCAGAGTCTGGTCTAAACAACATAAAAGCATGATGTTCAGGCTGCTGGTGGTGGTGGTGTAATGGTGCGGGGGATGATTTCTTGGCACACTTTGGGCCCCTTAGTCACAAATGAGCATCACTTAAATGCCAGAGCCTACTTGATTATCGTTGCTGATCATATCACAAAGCTCAAATCATGCTAAACTGTGGCCTCCAGTCACCAGAGAGCAACTCTGGGATGTGGTGGAACAGGAGATTCACATCGTGGATGTTCAGCCAAGAAGTCTGTGTAATGGTCATGTCCATATGGACCAAAGTCTCTGAGAAATGTTTCCAGCAACTTGTTCCATCTATGCCATGAAAAATTAAGGCAGTTCTGAAGGCACAAAGGAGTTGAATGTAGACATTTGCATTATTGTCATGTCTTTGGTCATCATGGATTTGTTTTCGTCATCATTTACAGTGCTCCACTGTATGGAGAAGGGTTTTTTAAAATGTTTATCAAATGAAGTTTATTTTATATAATTTTAAAATGAGAGAAATCTGAAAATTGAAAACAAAATCAGGATAAACGTAAAGCATTTGAAAACCTCCAACAGAGGACACATTTAGTTAGATGTGTTCACAAAATATTACCTGATAACTTCAATGAAATTAGCAAAGTATTCATCTCCATCTGTCTCTTTAACTGAAAAACAGTAATTACTGGAAAATACTGAAAAGAAATATTCACAAAGCCTCTGCAGGTTGATGGGGGTGACTAATTTCTGATGAGTTTGTACTCAGACACTTAACATTAGTAATAAAAACTACAAAAACCAGTACATATCTGAATCTGCAAATCCTGCCAGATTCACTCTGGGTTTGCACCTCATATGAGATTGTGATGTAAGAGTCACCCAACGACCCATAACATTCAATTGTTCTTCTGTGATCAAGTTAAATGGCATTTACTTAAGTGCAAACCAAAAGACTATTACAAAAGATATGGTCAAAGCAAAAAAGAAGTCCTTTGAATACTTCCCTCTCCAGGCAAAAACATGTAGAAACAACATTTGCAGCACTCACATATTAGCAAAGAAATTAAAAACAAAGTTTTTAATTTATATGGTAGTTGATAAATTCAGAATAATTCTAAGATAAATTTTAATGACAAAAGCATTCTATAACGGCTACAAACTAATGCGAATTTTAGTGACGGAATGCATTTGATCCCCTTGGAGCGCAAGATTTAGTAGTTGGTGGCAAGTGCAGCTTGCATGTCTCTGCAGATATATTTGACTGCTCTTCTCTGCAGATCTTTTCCTAATGCTCGGGTCTATGATGTTGCTTGGATACACAAAAGAGTGGCTGTCTCTATAGGTTTTCAGATCTATACGTTTTTGGATTCAAGGTCCAGAGACTGTTTAAACCACTCCGCAGCCTTAATGTGCTTCTTCTTGAGCCACTCCTTGGCTGTATGCTTTGGCTCATTTTGGGTCCTTTTGCTTGAGACTAAACCCATAATGGATAAGGTTAAAAGGTTCTAGTTTAGTGCTTTCACTGCAATGAAGTTATCTTGTACCACTGACAGGAAAACACCACCAAAGTTTAATGCGTCCACTGCCATGTGTGACAGTAGGGATGATGCTCTTGGTGTCAAAGTCAGTATTCTTTTCCCTTAAAATGCTCTGAATGAAGTTATCCCCAAAAGTTACATTTTCTAACCAAGGTGGTGACTGTGATCCTGTCTGCATTTTCCCATGCAGTGTTGGAGTCATGCCTTGCCCTTCTTATGATCATTGATTCTGCATGAGACAAGCTCGGGGGTGGAGCACCAGACTGAGAGTGACTGACCGTAATTTTGTGGTCTTAAATTTGGGAATAATCACACCAACAGTTGTCAGTGTGTCACCAAGATGCTTGCTGATGGTCCATTAGCCCATTGCAGCTTTTGTAATGGTCAATCCATAGCTCTTTGGTCTTTGCCTTGGTGATGAGGTTAGGCTTAGGGACTGCTTAGGGGTCCAGGTATACTTTTAATCAACACAATAGTGCAATCCACTGTGAATGCTGGCTTGGTGACCGTTAATCCCTAAATTGTTCCCAATGAAAAACTTGGTGAATGGTATGCTTGACCCAAATAAACAGAAATGCACATTTATTTCAAACGACTACAAATGGGGGTTTTTTCTGTTCTTGTTTAGTTGAAAGTTATCAGTTACTGTTAACATACATCTACAACTGAAATTACAGTCAGCTCATTTCTTTGTAAGTAGTTAAAATCATGAATTCAGCAGGGTGTCAGATACCTGTAACATCTGTTGGGGCTGCTGTGTATATAGAGTAAGACTTATAAATGTTCACATGTAATCCTTAAAATCGTTGGGTAACCTGGTTATTTTTTAGTTGCATGATTGATAATTATTATGTTCCTTAAACCGTTACAGCCATACTGAAAGTTCCTTTACTTTCATGACAGAAAGATTTTATACAGATGTCACTAGTTTTTTAGGATGCCCTAACTTTATTCCAATTCCTTGATTTTTGGTCTCTATTTCAGTCAGACTGCTTTAGAGAAAAAATGAAAAACAGCAGCCTTAAAACATGTCTTATGACTCCCTCAACTCTCGGGGATAATCAGTGACATGTTGGACTCGTGATGGCTAACTGGATTTTTCAACTCAGGAGGACAAAGAGTGCATTTACAAACAGGGCTGACTGAAAACAGTTAGCTGCACAGTTAATGCAAATTTGCCCATCCAGACCCTGGAAGTGGAGTGTGCCACTTTGGCGAAATATCTTTTCTCCTCAAGTAAAAACAAGTAAAAGGTAGCTTTGTATTCAGCCCATGTGGTTTACCATGAGTCTGAAACACTTTTTTTTAGACTGTTAACCGTGGCTACATGGGTTTTCTTCCTGTCACAATGCATCAAGCTCTAACCAGCATGGCTATTCAATACCAATGAGGAGCAATTAGTTGCTTTGATCTTCAACCCGGGTGACATCACATTCCTTATAGGACCCCCAAATCCTTTCTTTCACTTGTGGTCACAAGGTTTTTGTTGTATGAATTCCATTGTTACTGCAATATTGTGAATATCTGACACACTGATTTTCAACTAATATAGCTACAGAATATAACCAAACATGTGTTGCCAGTCAGATATCCACAGACAGATATAAAGTCATCATTATAGCTTCTCTATATGACCATTGGGGACTGAGTAGTGTAATTAAAGCTTTACTGGAACAAATTAGCTGTGGTCTAGTTGTTGCTAAGCTGTGGGTCAGGTGACCAGGACCATGTGATTCCAGTATAAAAAGGAATGAATGTATGGGATACTGTGAATGTGATCTTTGTATATACATTTTTGCTCTGATATGCATATACAGTCAGAGTAATGTATTGTATTAAAGTGCTATGCATGATCAAAGTTTGAGAGGAAAACATTGCATCAGTATGGCTAATAAAAATATATTTTTTGTCTGTTTCTCCACCAACAAACCAGCAACTACAATTTCCGTTTCATATAACTGTCTTTTGTTTTCAGAACTCCTTTTCCAAAGTCTGCATGTTGGAATGAATGTTGTTGATTGTTCAGAGGCTTGTCTTAAGTCTTGTTAATTTGCTTGGTGTGACACAATCGGATCCTGCATTATCTCATTCTTCAAGGGTTTTTTAAAAAAGATTTCGTTGTTTTTTTCTTTGTTAAGTGCTCAAAGGCAGCTCTTAACGAGCCAGCTGGTTGCTGACTGGATTTTGGTTTTAATTGCTGTGGTTAATGAGTTTAAGTAAGCTGAAATAACTGCGTCACACTGGCCAAACCCTTCTGGAAATGCGCTTTGTTTTGCCCGGCTATAATTAACATTGGCCCACGTGCGTTTTTTACTGGAGCACAAAGAAAAATGGGAAACTGGAGGGGGATGCTAGGATTCTCTCTTTGTCTTTCTGTCATCTACCACCAGCCTCTGCTGTGTTTTTCTTTTCTTTTTTCTTTTTTTTTACTGGAGCTAAAACTGCTCACTTCAACCATAAAAGGAGTGCTTATCAAATCATTCACATAAGAAAGGCTTTAAGCAGACGTCTGCTACTTAGTGCCAGTTCGCTCCATCTCTAGTTATTAAGAATGCATCTGCAATCCCTTTATAACTTGATGACTGTTTTTATTAAATACCCAAACAGGAGGTTAAATATGATTACAAAAGGCCACTGGGAGTCTCTTTTTTATGAAAAAAGGGTGTTTTTAAATGCAGATTAACTTAACATACCCGACATTAAACAGGAAGATTAAGGGAATACTGAATATCTGGACTGCTGCGTTTTCTTTCTCTCCACAAAAACATAGTGGGTGGAAATAAAGATTAACTGCAATTAGCACTGACTGACCCCCAACTGGAGACCAGTCATGTCTTAACAAGGCGCCTTCCAAAAGAATGCCTGCATCCAATTCTCTCAATTATGCAAATTGGGTTGAAATCAAAGTACTTGGAGGGGGTGAAAATTTTCAAATGAGAAACTGGGGACCCTCTGAACGAGACTGCAGTGCTTTTAGGTTTGCCACTCTTCTCCGTCGTCTCACACTGGCGAAGTTTTACACAAATTGGGAGATTAGGAGCCAGTTATCAAAGTAGATTTATTGTGCCTTGTTCAAGCGAAGGATGAAAATACCCTCTGGGCATGGAGAAAGGGTCATGGGACTCCCAAAAGGATTACCTTGAACTGGAGTCATGAGACTTGGGCGAACAAAGACCCTGCTCACATGCTCATCATATTAACTGGCCCTCATAAAGTGAAGAAGTTTCATGTCCTGTGGGATTCAATGAGGCCACTTCACTGGGAGTGCAGCACCAGGAAAAAGCTCTGGCTCCCCTGCACTCCCTAGCCTTAATCTCCAGCAGCACTAGGACCTCGAAACTCCGTCAAAAGGATTGTACGTGAGTGTATTCTGAAAATCGAAACTCTTTAAAAACTTTATTTAATTGCATTTCTGATAAAATTATTAGGATTTTACCAAACAGCAGCCAATGTTGTATTAATTGTAGTGAGTTCAGATGAAGTAAATGTGAGCAGGCAGCGCTGCAGGACTTCTAGGTGCTTACTGACGCATGATAACACTGAGAAATAAAGATGGGAATATTTTTTACAAAAACTCTAGCTAAATAAAAAGTAGTTGTTTTTAAGCTGCAACAAAACATCATTCTTGAATGAGCACTGTAATAACAGCAGAAATATATGTAAGGCTGATATTTATGTGTTTGTATAGTTTGTACTTATATGTAAATAATTTATACCAAATTTATACGGTAGTAGTGTTGAAGTGAAAAACAAATGTTAAAAAAAACAGTAAGAATTACTGGTGGAAAATAGTCATAATGTAGTATTATAATATTATACATGCAATAGAAACAGATGAAAAGTAATATGCAAAGAACATGCATCTATTTGCATTTGTGTACATTTTTGGTTTGGATGGACTATATGACATCTGCACAGGGAAAAAAAACAAAAAAAGAAATCCAGAGGTTTCCTTTTTTCTTAAAGCGGAGGCAAGCAAACAGTCCGGGGCAGTCTGCGGTTTTGCGGTCCAGCTGCTCTCAAATGGGGTCATTTGAGCAGAAAAACAGGGCGAGAACAGTAACTGTTCTGTGTTATGGCTACTTGTGATTATCACAAGACTTCAGTGAGGTTTATATAAGGTCTTTGATCCTTACTCATCTGACTTCAGGCTTACTGGTAAAGTCTAAATAGATTTTTAATATGTTTTTACATAATAACGCTGTCAAGGGTTCAAATTCTGTTTTCTACCCCACTTCCTGGTGATTTCTTGGAAAGCTTTGCTTCCACTGATTCGGTGTTAATTGGGCTTCCACCATCAACAATAGCCCTCTGAGAACCTTCGCTTTGAACTCAGGTTATTTTTGATCGGCAACTGGAAAAAGATCAGAAAGCAATCAGAGCAGGATTTGACAAAGTGTGGGGGAATAGTACATTTGTGCTTTTCACTGGCTGCTTATGAAACTTGAACAAACAATGGAAGCAATTTTACCAGCATCAGCTGTGGCGCAATAACATGAGAAATGACAGAGCAGGCATGACTTTAGTGCCACAGCTACTTCACCACGCTCATGTCTTTGTGCATATGCAGTACAATTTCTGGTTTCTTTGGAGAAACAGCTTTTACATAACACTTCTGTTATGTTTCTTTTTGTCTTCCCAGGCACAGAAAGCATGGATTGAAAGGACTTTTCTTAAAAGAGAATGTATACACATATTTCCCAGCAAGGACCCAACCAGGTAATTACTTCAAATCTTCAAATTTACATTGAAATTGTACTTTGAAAAATTTCAAGTTGAAATATGTGTCCTTAGATTGTAAGTGAAGTTATGCTGTTATTCACTGTTTCACGTAAGAGATAATATCCACGTCATTATTGCAGAATAACAACACAGCTTTTTTTCTAGCTTGGAACAAATTCATGCAATCTTCATTTTGCTTAAAGTTTACTTTAACATATGTTTATAAAATATATCGTTGTTTTTGTTTTTTGTTTACAAAAAAATGCTTTCCATCTGGAAATTAATATCCATTAAATTATATTAAAAAGTAAAAAAGTTGAAAACATTAACAATAAAATGAGATTACATGCATCAGTGTACATTTTTCTTGTTCAATGAGCTTAGCATTTGAAGCTGGCATTCAGGTCTATATTAACTGACAAATAGTTTCCCTATTAATTAATTTATTTCTGAAATCATGACACCTATGACTTCAGGCTATCACACATTCATCAGGATTTAAACAACATGTCTGAAAGTCATGGTGAAAGCACCAGGGCTGCTGGAGCAGGCAGGCAGTGAGCCCTTTGTCTGCCAAGTCACATATTTGCCAGAAATGGGTGGAGCAATGAAAGTGTATGTGCCAGGTGTGTCTTACTGGCTTCTTCAAGTTGCAGTTCATACCCTCTGATCTGTCTAGATGTGCCTGTGGTCAACTGACAACACAGCACGTGGCCATCCCTCCTGGTGCCAACTCCTTAGAGGAAACACACCAGCTGGTGCAGATTGATACCCCAAAGGATAAATGGAGTGTGATCAAGCACACCAGGACGTACCCGACGGACGCCTTTGGCATCATTGAGTTCCAGGGAGGAGGATTCATCAACAAAGCCATGGTGAGTCTCAGTCAAAAAGGTTCACCTTCAATCTTCGATCCTGTGGATACAAGCAGTGCCTTAAAAACAGAATGAAATCGTTAAAATAGAATCAAAAGTGTGCGGACCTTCCCTTTTTTACAGGAGTATTATTTACTCACATTTTTACACTGTTAGTCCTCTCACGTCAGAGAAGTGAGTGGATACGATGCAGTATTAAGGAGCTTTTCCACATCTGAACTCAGATGTGGAACGACTTAGTTGTGTTGATCAGAAAAAAGTGACAATTATCCTCCTTACTTTTCTAGTATATCCGGGTTTCATATGATACCAAGCCTGACAACCTACTGCATTTGATGGTAAAGGACTGGCAGTTGGAGCTGCCCACCTTGCTCATCTCCGTACACGGGGGTCTCCAGAACTTTGACCTCCAGCCCAAACTCAAACAAGTGTTTGGCAAAGGCCTGATTAAAGCGGCCGTCACGACTGGAGCCTGGATCTTCACGGGTGGAGTTAACACAGGTAGGACGCTGATGGTTCAGGATAATGCTTTTAATGTTCACTTAATAATAATCAGCTTGTGACATTAGAAGATTACGTTTACTCCAAATTGTCATTACATAACGCTACTCTGCAATTTCCTGGGGGAGATTTGACTAACCCATTGTCACAGGTTTAGGCACTATAATTAGAGCTTTAGTGGAAAATTCATTGCAAATGATGGATATTGCATGAAGTTACTGCAATATTACCACAGTATGCTCCATAATTCAGCTCCATTAGGAGAGAGCTTTCATTTGTATTGCTCTATTTTGCCAATTTTAACTTAGGGGTCATCCGCCATGTTGGAGATGCCTTAAAGGACCATTCCTCCAAGTCACGCGGAAAGGTGTGTGCTATAGGGATTGCTCCATGGGGGATCCTTGAAAACAAAGAAGACCTCATTGGAAAAGATGTAAGGACATTTGCAGCAGCATGTGGTCTCCTTAAAAAAAAGAAGACCTTTCAAAGTAATATCTCTTATTATGACGTTTTCCAGGTAACAAGACCCTATCAGACGATGGCAAACCCACTGAGCAAACTGGCTGTGCTCAACAGCAGCCATTCCCACTTCATCCTCACAGACAACGGAACCTGCGGGAAGTACGGCTCTGAGGTCAAACTCCGTAGACTGCTGGAGAAGCACATCTCTCTGCAGAAGATCAATACTCGTAAGTTGTTTAGTGTGTTGCATTTTTAAATAATCTGTCCACTGTGATGTACATATGTGAGCTAAAATCTTGTTGGATACATGGATGGAGAGCTCCTCTGTGACATGTGGGCTTCCCTTTGTCATCCTATGCCTGGAACTTGGATAAGGCAGGGACAGCAAAGGGATGCTCAGCTATCACCATTGACGTCACTCCCTCCTTCCTCTGGTTTGTCTGTTCACACATCATATCGTAGGACAACATACGCATCATCGTTTCACTCTCAGACTGTTTCACTGATAAAAGAAAGGATGGAACAAATTATTATTTCTCTCTATGCATTTCAGGTTTGGGTCAGGGGGTTCCTCTGGTGTGTTTAATAGTAGAAGGAGGTCCCAACGTTATCTCCATTGCCCTGGAAAGTCTAAGAGATGAGCCACCCATCCCTGTGGTGGTGTGCGATGGCAGCGGCCGTGCTTCTGACATCATTTCCTTTGCGCACAAGTTCTCAGAGGATGGAGGGTGAGGTTTCAGTTGATTTGTCCTTTACACTGATATCAATCCTTTAACAAAAAAACCTAAAAAATGTGTATTGTTTTTTTTTTTATTCTGTCACGCAGCCTGGTTAATGATGATGTCAGAGACCAACTTTTAGTGACTATTCAGAAGACATTCAATTATAGCAAAAGCCAGTCGCAGCAGATCCTGCTCATGGTAATGGAGTGCATGAAAAAAAGAGAATTGGTGAGTAGAGAACCAAAGTGAGTAAAACCATTATAGGAGTGAAGGTGTGAGTGTATTCACGCTCCTCATATTTCAAGCCATGTATTTTTAAAACAACATGTCTGTGTCAATCAATAAATATTTTTGACTTGTGAAGCATCTGGTCTCCATTGTCATTCATCGCCACGCCACTCATTTGTGTATGTCCATTAACATACTGAATAAACATAATCCCCGCTACCTGCTTGTCATTTCACCTTCTTTTGTGGTCATGTGCTTTATATCACGTAATCCGGGACCTTTACAGCTTTACTGTGAGATATCATCAATCGTTGAGGATGTATGCAAGTGCGTAGCTGTCAAATGGTGGTATATACTCCAACTCAGTTCAGCACACACCTGGCAAAAGTTTTCACAGACAGCAGAGAAAAAACCCCCAGAGCTGAGAGTAATTCTTCAAGATGAATGCCTAAGTAGTAGCAGCATTTGTGCATCTCTTGCAGATTCCCGGAGGCATAATTGATGTGATAAACAGTTTATAATACTGTATAATCTCTATAATCTATACATTTGAGAGCAAAAGATCAACACACACTACCAACTGCTTAGCTTGTATTTGATCTATTCACAGGAAGCATACAGCACACAGATGGAGGAGAGGATCCAGCTCCCTAATCCTCAGCCAGGTTGCTCTTTCCACTCCACAGGCTTTCAGTCCCCAGAGTGCTATCAGTTTACCACTTCACTCTGAAACTCTGTCCCAGATGTATTAGACAGCCTAATGCTCCAAAACACTCACATAAGCAACTTAAACTGCTTTTTGAAAGATCATACTGCATTGGACTGTTGGTTTTTTTTAAACACTATTAAGTTTTCTTTGATTCTCTATCGAGACAAAGTGGCAGAACAACCAAGGTGTCTGAGCTCTTTATGTACAACTCTTAAACTAAAGTGCAGTAACTAACCTACAGGTGAATCAGTGTCACACATAATCCTTTCATCCTAAGTGCATCCAATGTGAACATCTGGCCTAGGCAGATAAAAACACTGATTTAGAGGGCTACATTTTGCTGTGATGTAACACCAAGATACAACATTTAACCGAATTATAAAATTATTATCATAAAAGTGTCCACACGCACACAAACAGGGCAGCCTGCAACTTCCTGAAAGAGAAACAAAAGTGTTCAGTGTTCATACTGATGCAGACTGCTCATTATTAACGCATCCTGAGGCCAGCGCTGAAAAAACTCTGGCACCGTGCCACATATTCATGCCAATCTAATCCCATTCACCATGGCTGCGCATGTGACAGACCCGTCAGCGTAATTTCATTTGATATAGTCAAGTCTATAACAAGGCGAGCGCTATCACTGTGTCTGACGATTAAATTGGCTGTTTGTGCTCAAAAGGTCAGCCACAGAGCGCTGCAGAAAGAAGCCCTGCTGAAAATCAGTGGCAAAAATTCATTCTTTCATCAATCATCAATCATTTCAGCTGTGTAGTTTGTTATCAGCAACTTAAATTATTACAGTGTAACATTCCCTCTCTTCCTTTTTTATTCTCACATATAGATTACAGTTTTTCGCATGGGGTCCGAGGGACAACAGGATATAGAAATGGCCATCCTTACTGCTTTGTTAAAAGGTATTATCAGACTCCAGCACCAGTGGTTATCCCACTCGAAGCTTGCCTCCTTGTATATTTCTAATAGTTTCTCTTATGGCATGCTACACATGCCGGCTCTCTTCATGTCTCCGTCTTTTTTCTTGCATCAGGAACAAACGCATCAGCAGCAGACCAGCTCAGTTTGGCTCTGGCCTGGAACAGAGTGGATATCGCACGAAATCACATCTTTGTTTACGGACACAATTTGCCAGTGAGTGGTCCTCGCTTTTGAACAGTGTAAATTATTCATTTCGCATCAGTGCTTTGTGACTGCAAAGATGCCCCTACATGGATTCAGGACTGAAGGAAATAATTTGTTTTTGAAAATCCAATTTAAAAAAAAGAAAAAGTGTGAAACAGAGTTGATGAAAGTGTAGAGTGGCGCTTTTGCCAGTGCTTCAAATTCATCTGCTGAAAGAAGCAGCCTACACAAGTGTGATGTTAAACCCAAAGCAATCAGCAGGTATCCACTGAGAATGAAGTTGATGAGATGAAGAAATTCTGAAAAGAATTGATTGACGACCAAAGGTCTTCAGTTTTTTTTGTGCATGTATATCTGCCAACTGATATGATCAAGTTAGAGGCATAGTAGAAAAGAAAATTTATATTTGATGCTTTTTTTATTATTACTCGGTCAGCCGGCTGGTGCTATTGCCAACACTACAACCACTGCAGCCCCGTCTCAGGAGAAACAGAAGAGTCCTGCAAGCGCTCCTCGCAGCAAGACTCGGGCCAAAAAGGGGAAAGGGAAGGGAAAGGCAAAACCTGAACCGCCAGAGGAAACAGATCCAAGGAAGTTGGAGTTGATTCGCTGGGTAGGAATAATGAGGTTTATGCAAATATTTCATGTGGAAATATGAGACAACAGAGTGAACATAGAGAAAATAATTATTTTACATATTCTATCAGGTAAACTCACTAGAGCAGGCTATGATGGATGCTCTGGTACTGGATAGAGTGGACTTTGTCAAACTGCTTCTCGAGAATGGCGTCAACATTCACCACTTCCTCACCATTCCCAGGCTGGAAGAGTTATACAACACGGTAAGAGTTCTACAACACTGAGAAACACCAGTAAAAGGGGAAAAAATATTAATTCTCAGAGTTTTGATGGATAAAAATATAGACAACCTTCTTCTCCTCACATCTTTCAGAAACTTGGCCCACCAAATACATTGCATGCTGTGGTTAGGGATGTCAAAAAGGTAAGACAGTCTTTGCTTATAACAATAAAGATTCAGCAGAATCATTTCAGTTTATTTCAGGTTCAATATTATTTTAAAGCAGTTAAGGTCGTACTTTTTTATATATGACTTCTGCAGGGAAACCTTCCTCCAGATTATCAAATTACTTTGATTGATATTGGTCTGGTGCTGGAATACCTCATGGGTGGAGCTTACAGAAGCAATTACACCAGGAAAGCTTTCCGTAACCTCTACAATAATCTATATGGACTAAAAAGGGTACGCAGGAAATAAATGACAATGGTTTGTTCATCATATTAAGTAACATTTTACATTAATTGCAATGCTTTGTTCTCTTCTTGTAGCCCAAAGCTCTGAAGCTCCTAGGAATGGAGGTAAGGTTTCCTTTAGCAACAACTAAAATAGTTTAACTAATCAAACTCACATAGAAGCACAATCTATCTAGCTGTTGTTGTTTTGTTTTTGTTTTTTGTTTTTGTTAGGATGATGAACCTAGGCCAAAAGGCAAGAAAAAGGCAAAAAAGAAGAAAGAGGAAGAGGTGGAAATTGATGTGGATGACCCTGAAGTCTGTCGATTCAAGTATCCCTTCCACGAGCTGATGCTGTGGGGGGTGCTGATGAAGCGCCAGAAGATGGCACTATTTCTCTGGCAGCGTGGAGAAGAGGCTATGGCAAAGGCTTTAGTGGCTTGTAAACTGTATAAGGCCATGGCTCATGAGTGCTCTGAGAGTGAACTGGTGGATGATATCTCCCAAGATCTGGAAAACAACTCCAAGTGAGAGATGCAGAATGCTTTTTATACTTTCCATTCTGTAATGATGTATGTCTTTTTCTACTTGCTTCAAACTACTTTGATAAGTGCTATATAGAAATAATTATTGTTATGTCCCTCTCACAGAGAATTTGGACAACTGGCCTACGAATTATTGGACCAGTCCTACAAGCACGATGAACAGGTGGCCATGAAACTCCTAACATATGAGCTGGTTAACTGGAGTAACTCCACCTGTCTGAAGCTGGCTGTGGCTGCTAAGCAACGTGACTTCATCGCTCACACCTGCAGCCAGATGTTGCTTACTGATATGTGGATGGGCTGCTTGAGGATTGGAAAAAGCCCAGGCCTGAAGGTTAACTTAAAAAAATCCTAAAGCAATAATATTAATAAGAAGAATTTTATTAGTTGAAATACTTGCTGCATTATTGGCGTTACAAATAAAACAAACTACTAAAAACAAAAAACAAAACAAATCAACGTTATAAAAATTGTTATCTCACTCAGGTTATTCTGGGAATCATCTTCCCTCCTCTGATCCTGCTGTTGGATTTCCGCCTCGGAGATGACGCATCTTATCAGGCACCTGGAGGCAAAGAAGTCGGAAAAGACAAAGATGATGACACAAAATCCAGCAAGGTCCTTGTTCATACATGTTTTTTTTTCCTTAGACGTATTCCTAATTTAAGGGTGAATGATCGTAAGCTAACAGTTTGCTGTGATGCTGCAGGATGCCAACACTGATGCAACTTCCCGAAAAGGAGACGAAGAAGAGGGAAGCACCAAAATCCATAAGATCCCAGTTGGCAAAAGATTCTTTGAGTTTTATAATGCACCTTTCACCAAATTCTGGTTTAACACCGTAAGTTCCCTTCTTGTGCGTGAGGCATGTATTTCAAAAATGACTGCCAAAAACAACAAACAGCTTTATGACCTTATTGTTTTGACAGATCTCCTATCTGGGCTATCTGATGCTGTACAACTACATTATCCTTGTGAAAATGGAGCGATGGCCATCTATACAAGAGTGGACCGTCATAGCATACATCCTCACACTTGGCACTGAAAAAGTCCGACAGGTAGGAGCCTTTACAGAGTTGGGAAAATCTTAAATTCCAAACGGTTTTATGGACTTGTAATGAATTCTGCGTGATCTCTTAATCCTGGTGTCTAGATTCTGATGTCAGAACCAGGGAAGCTGAAACAAAAGATAAGTGTGTGGATGGAGGAGTACTGGAACATCACAGACCTGGTTGCCATATCCACGTTCCTTCTGGGGCTAATGCTACGGCTACAGCCTGAACCGTACATGGGCTATGGGAGGGTTATCTACTGTATAGACATCATCTTCTGGTACATTCGTGTATTGGACATCTTTGGAGTCAACAAATACCTGGGACCTTATGTGATGATGATAGGGAAAATGGTAATAGTTCAACGAATCACAGACAGCATGCGCACAAATAAAAGGAAGAGAGCACACTGAGCTTGCATGTTCTCTTTGTTTGATTTCTTTCAGATGATTGATATGATGTACTTTGTAGTAATCATGCTGGTGGTGCTTATGAGCTTTGGAGTGGCTCGACAAGCCATACTTCATCCAGATGAGGAGCCAACATGGCGCCTGGCCAGAAACATTTTCTACATGCCTTATTGGATGATCTATGGGGAGGTTTTTGCAGACTCGATAGACCGTAAGACTAGAATTCATAGTAAGATTCTGTTTCCTGATTCTGGGCAGATGATCAGTGTTGCATTATTTCTCTGTTTTAAAATCTGTCTTAGCAATGTCACACACTTTGACATACTTTGTCTCCCTCTGCTGGCACATTTGGAATAGCTCTTACATTCAGTACAACACAATGTTTCATTGCTTAAGAGCAGAATAGATGCCTGTATGTCATCTCCTCTGTCATGATCATCTGCCTCCAAGTTTTTCTTCTCCTGTTAATGTTTCTTCTGTCAAGGTGAAGGCAACAAGCAACTATTTAAAAAGCCTAAATTAAGCATGGTATTGAAGATGGTATTGAACTTTTTCTGGAAGGTGCTGTTAAAAACACGTGTTCTAATGCATACTGAAATTCGTATGTTTGTCTTCATTCATTTTTGATTTTAGGAACAAGGTTATACAAAAAATTTTAAAAATTTAAAATATCTCAAGGATATAAAGTATGCAACTAGGTATGTCTGATTACTTTTAAAAGTGCGATGAACAATTTGGTAAGACCAGTTCACCCTTTCCCGCATAATAGCTTGACCTTGACAGATATATGACATAAGAGTCTTATGTTTATTGATTTTAACGCTTTCTCCATTTCCCTGCGGAACTGTGGTTTTTGGGGATTTTTCCAAGTCTATGCAATGGAAATCAACCGTAAGTAATCATGAATGTTATTCTAATTATTTACATTAAGGTCTATATAAATGTATAACTTTAACCTCCCATCCTTGCAGCTCCATGTGGTGAACATTTATATGATGAGGATGGGAAGAAACTCCCCCCATGTATCCCCGGTGCCTGGCTCACACCTGCCATTATGGCCTGTTACCTTCTCGTAGCAAACATTCTTCTGGTCAACTTGCTCATTGCGGTCTTCAAGTAACTATACTTCCAATGTCTACTTGTTCAGTTTGTTTCTGAGAAAATATCTCCTCTTACAGTTTTAACTCACTGGTCTGCATTTCCTGTCCCACAGCAACACCTTCTTTGAAGTCAAGTCAATTTCCAACCAAGTGTGGAAGTTTCAGAGATATCAGCTGATCATGACTTTCCATGACCGGCCCATTCTACCGCCACCTCTCATCATCTTCAGCCACCTCTATATCCTCTTCAACAGGATGTTCAAGCGATGTGCCAGGAAGAAACAGGAGGGAGAGCTAGATGAGAAAGACCGTGGCCTCAGTTAGTCTCCTTTTTAAACCAAAACGATTTTATCATTATACTTAATACTTAAGTGGAATTAACTCTTTACCCCTTGAAAGCCTCCTAGGAGTATCCCTTGAAACTGTTTTCTAAATTGAGCAGTTTCTATCATATTTCAGGCGTGCTTGTAGAACAAAATGTCTGTGTGTGCATCAGAAGTTAGTGAGGGTGGTCTCTGCCTATGCAAATACCTGGAAAAAAAACAGAAACTATTCTAATGGTCGTCAAACCACATCTTTATTGATATATACTGAGGTGTCAAAATTCATCACTAAGGATACAGGTGAGGTTGTCAAATGTCATCTTTATGGGGGTAAAGAGTTAATGCAGTTTTTCAGGGGTTAATAATAAACATTAAGTGTTTAAACCAGATCAAAATACTAATTTCATGATTCTGTAGCCTATAAATATGCAGAAACTGCTGGAACAGATTTTTTTTTTAAAGTGCTGTCATTTGGCTTCTTCAGAGCTCAGGTTGAATCCAGAGGAGCTAAAATTTCTGTACGAGTTTGAAGAACAGTGTGTCGAGGAATACTTTAGAGAGAAAGAGGATGAGCAACAGTCTTCCAGTGACGAACGCATCAAGGTTACTTCAGAGAGGTACATCACTATCCCAATAAAAGTAGTTCAAATATTTCAAATTGGTTCCTGTTTCCATGAACACTCTTTCTCTCTCAACTCTCCTTGGCAGAGTTGAGAATATGTCAATGCGTCTGGAGGAGGTAAATGAAAGGGAGAACACAATGAAGGCCTCCCTGCAGACTGTGGATTTGCGTCTGGCCCAGCTGGAGGAGCTCCATGGACGTATGGCAGTCGCCCTTGAAAAGCTTGCAGGTGTGGACAGGTTGGAGTTGACTCGAACCTATTCGCGAAACTCATCGGTGTGCGACCCTTCCAATCTCCTTCGCCAAGGCAGCATTAACAGTGCTGACGGTTACAGTCTTTACCGCTTCCACATGGATATGGAAGAGTTTGCATCCAGGCAGAAGGACACAGAAGACACAACTAAAACCGGCCTAGAAAGACAGCGGAGTCTGCGGCAAGCCTCAAGTATGTGCACTCTCAACACCAAGGAAGGTGGTCAGAGCTCAGAGTCTGGAGGTTTGGAGAGACCTCTGCCAGGCTCATTTGTAGATATTCTCATATCTCCGTGTGAACAAAAGCCTGCTTCTGCAACATCAAGTCAAGAAACAATAACAAACATAAAACAAGGCAGCACGATGTTTCTAGACAGACTACCAGACAAAAACAGACTGAGGCCTTTGTCCCCTCCGAAAAGGACAAAATCGTTGAAACACTATCCAGTTGAAGACCAATTCTTTTCTCCTTTGACAAAGAGGAGGTCTATGAGCACCATCATTATGAACCCCCCTGATGAACCACAGAAAGCTCCTGAGCCCATAGATAAAGTCCAGCTGCTGCTAGGAAGCTCCTCTTCGCCAAAGAGGACTGAATCTCTGAGGTACATCCCTACTGAAAACCAAAGCCAGACTTCTCCCATCATTAAGAAAAGGGCTATGAGCAGCATCCTCTACACTCCAGATGAGGGTGGTGATGATATGATGCAAACTGCAGAGTACAGGTCATTGTTAGAGCACATTAATAAAACTCCAAATCAGTGGCCATCAAATTTAGCGCATCAGGTGCATCCTACCACTTTGGGTCAAATGCCTAAAGTATCAACAGTCAGAACACTCACCCAGCAGTATCAAACTCAGACTGAGGCAATTCCTACAGAAAGTACGAGGACTCTTCCAGGAACAGAAACTCCCGAGGATCCAAAAATGATCAAGAGAAACCTCTCGGACACCACAGAGTATCTGACAACTGCTGATGAAAAATATTTACCGTCTCACAGGTCACAGACCTGGAACGCTAGCGACAGAAGAGCCAAGTCCATGATGGTTAGCAAGCAGCTAGCTGCATCTAGCAGCGAGAGAGTCCTTAATGAAAGCAGAAAGGTGTCGGCTTTTGGACAGGCAGATGAGGAAACAAAATCAGATGCAGGGAAGACAGAAGACGATGTCCAGAAGTAAAAATGAGAGCCTTAAAAAGAGAAAATAAACCAGTATGAAGTGAAAATATTGCAAGAAGATAAGCAGAAAGCTATGATTAAAGTAGTGGACATGTAGCATGCCGTCAGAAATCATTACTAAGTGAGTTTCTGACACAAAGGTACAAACAGAATGACAATGATTGGGGGGGGGGGGGT
>VVHJ01022620.1:1785-16690 GCA_015107715.1 Tylochromis polylepis
CCCCCCCCCCCCCCATGTGTTGCCCCCTAGCTGTTTTCTACCTCTTGACTCACTCTACATTTCTGAGTCGACTGATCAGCCGAGCATTGCTGTTGCTTGGCAACAAGTGTGTGACTGCTGTGTTTGTTTTTAGACCAATCAGAGGGAGCAAGCAGATTATTTGTAAATGCCTGTTTGTGCCACAGACGGAGGGCATATGTGCATTTTCTGTGTTTCTAAGTTAGCAACAGATAGTGCTTGCATTTCAGGAAAAGAGAGACCGTGTTTGTCTGGGTGCATCATTTCGGCACCCTTTGCAGCTTTCAGTGAAGTGAACGCTGCATGTGTGTATATGTGTGTGTGTTTTCCTTCTCTGAACCTACAGTCCTTTCTTTCCTTCTTTTCATCCCTAATCCCAAAAATGAAATTTCCCATATCCCAACTTTTTTCCCTTTCAGTTCTGAGTTGCCCTCTTTACGTTACTTTCCTGCAGTCTTACATTGTTATTATTAGATTATCTAGCTTCCAGTCCTCTTTACAGTGGAGCTTTTTTCTTTTTTAATCGCAGCAGGAGCATGACTCAAAAATGGCATACTCCAGTGATGAGTATAATTTCCCTCTTCCCCTCAGTTTGTGATTAATGACCGTTGCCCTCCTCTCAGTCAACATTCACTGCTGTCACACATACTGAGGCTCGTTACACACATCTGTCAGCGGGCCTGGAATCCGCCTGACTGAAAAATAACTGTTTCCGCAGGATTGTCAAGCTCCTGATGGATATAAAGCGTGTTTCTATAAGGAAGAAGATAAAGGCGCGCTGTCACGGCTTCAAAGTGCTGCGTGAGAGCGGTCTTTGAGGAAAAAAGAGATGTGAAGTCAGTTAGAAACAAAATCCCAAGAAAGTCTCCTCTCTCTCTAGAGAAAAAAATACTGCAATCTATATAAATGGTTCTTATCCAAATTTGCCTGATTAATACACCACAGAAGTCGCCTCCAATTCTTAGAATTGAATTAAATAAGTATGCCTTTTTCTTCCTTTGTGCTCCAGAATTTAGTCTGCAACTTCAACAACTTTTTAGCTAAAGCTTGCTTTTGATGAATAACCTGTGGTGTCCTGGTTTTTGGGCTTGTGGAGCTTCACAGTCTGCTTCATTTTGCTACAAGCTGGGGTGCTTTGATATTGTGTATTATGAGTTGTGATCATATGCTGTTTTGGTCACATGGATGAATTGATAAGGTGATAACTTGTAGGTTAGTGGACCTCTGTGCTGTGCCAGATCTGATTCTTCTTATTGTGAGTGTTTCACATGCTAATGTAGTTTTGTTCATAGTACATTTCTAAGCAGCATCAAAGAGGAGATCAAAGCAAATATCTTGAGGTGTAGATGTACCCATTAAAATAACAAATTTCCCTGGAGGAGGAGGGTAAAAGTCTGCCCATGGTTGTGAGAGCTTCCAGTTCGTCACTGATGCACACTCAGGTTGTCTCTACGTCTCTTTGTTAACACGCTGAAGGAGTGCTAGAGGACACAGAAAGATTCCTCATCAGTTTCTGTGTAACTTTAGCAAACTCAGGTAGTGGCTGTGCAAATTTGTGTAACAAGTTCTTATGAGTCTGTAATAACTGAACACTGCCCATCAGCAGTACTGCATGCAGCGTGGTGAAGCATGAACAGCTGTGTGGTGTAGCTGCAGGCTACAGATAGACCGCTGCTTGTGTATGCTGAGAGAATGAGAAGTGAAAGATTTTGCATGTCGTAATTAGGGAACAAGTTGATGTTTATCAAATCAGCGGTGTTGTTAAATCATATCTTTTTAAAAAGGTTTTTTAACTAACTAGTTTGAAAAAAGGGGTTAATGTAGAAACTAGTTAATTTGGGTGTGGAATAATTCAACAGCAGCTGTGTGGTAGTGAAGAAAATGGATGGATGGATGTGTAATATTTATATGTGATAGGATTTTTCATGATTTTCATCCCTGATTTATCGAGATGCAGAATAGACTCCAGTGTCTCATCATAGCAGAACAGAAAACCTGGAAGTGATAGGAGTTTGGACAGGACCCTCATTGGATGGGGCTCTGAGTGACCAGGAGGAGGCAGAGATGGGGAGAAGGATGACTGAGTAAATGAGAGTCTGGAAAACAGAATGACAGAAGAGCACTGAGATTTCAAGTATGGAGAATGGAGTCAAATTGGCTTGCAGAGGGCGAGCAAGAAAATGATTGGACCAGAATAATGATGCCAGTAATGAGTTTGACAGCATGGGGAAATGGACGCGATGTAAAGAATAGACTAGTGGCTGAACACCATGAAAGCAAAAGAGCTACATTCATTCTTATGAGATCTTTACCAAGACTGTTATCTTTAAAATTGTGTTTCAGTAGACCGTAATATGGACTAACACAGTTGTCGCCTCATTTTGAGAAGGGACAACCAAGAAAATGATTAAAATCCTGCTGCAGTGACCAAACAGAGCCTGATCGAAGAAAATAAATTAAAGCAGTTAATTAAAATTGGAATCTAATTTGCTTTGATCATGCAGCCGGTGATGGTAGCTGGTAATCAACATCAATATTAATGAGTCAAAATTAATACGAAACCCACTGAGAGCCAAGCTGAGGGACCATCAGGTTTATTTAATTATTCTTTATTGTCAAAAATGTGCTCGTCACACTGCTTCCATGATCTGTTTCTGTGTTGTCTGCTTATGTTAACAAGCTATTTGCAGTCATACCTGATCAAACAACAAGCACACAGTCTTAACTTACAACTTCGGCTCTGGTTCGCAAGGACAGCTTTAGTAGTGATCACCCCCAGAAAACTATTAAAGAGCCAAATCCATGGTAATCTGTATTTCTTACATCTTTAAGCCCCAAGTTACTCTATGAAGGCTGTTAATTGGCACAGCAGGAAAAGTCAAGGATAATTAAACAGATGATCAAAGCTGTACATGTAGACAAAAGCTAGCATGTACAAGGGGTGATAAGTTCACATGTTGCACATGAAGTGGAAATTTTATTCATATACCACATTTATTATACACAGGCTCTATGTATAAATCTGGGAGTTTTCATAAAAAGAACCTAACGCATTAGAAATATACAGTGAGGATGTTAGGGCTCTTTGATCTGATTCCCTGCAGCTCTGCTGCTTTGCTTGTGACTGACCTGCAGATCACAAAAAGATACACAAATATACACACCTTTCCGATTTTATCTTTAAATGACCATTGAACTTTAAATGAGTTGAAAGTTTTCTACATTTTCTATGTTCCTGCAATAAAACAACCTAAACAATTCAAACGACTCATGAGAAATTAGATTAAGACGAAAGAAAACCAGTTAAAGAAATAAAATAAAAATAGTAGACTTGTTTTTTTTAAATTGAATTGTTTAGGTTAACGATCCAATATCACATGTGTATGAAGGGAAGCAGTTTATTCCAACGTGACATCAGATGTTTTCAGTCTCTAGGAGGATTGTTTTTGTTTTTATGTTTTAGCTTCTGTGAAGCGCGTTGTGATTTTTATCCTGAAAGGTGCGATACAAATAAAATTTTACTTTTTTACTTTTACAGTCAGGTGTACTCCCTTTATTAATAGTCTGATCTTCACAACACAGCAAGCTCAGGTGTATAATGGCATGAAAAGGACATTTTTGAAGAGTTCAGAAAACAAAAAAATTGCTGAGGCTCGTTATAATTATAATGTAACCTTTTTGAGTATAACTAGTCTAGAAACTACCAATCGACAGTCAAACTGTGTACAATGAAGAAAATCTAAAAAAGCATTGTAACGCTCCACAGGAGCCATCGATCAAAAAAAGATCACTCAGAAGCAAGGGCAAAACAGAACAGACTGTTAAAGGGCTGTCCTACATGGATGGCCCTTCAATTGTTTGCTTCATTTTTATTAATATTTTATTTAAGGAGTATATAGTGTATCAGCTCGGGGACTTGGTATCCCACAGTGAGCGTCAAAAGAAAAATGTCGGGACCTCTGTCTGTGAACAGAATCTCAAGCTAAAGTGGGCCATGCAGCATGACAATGACACAAATACACAAGCTGTTCTACCAAAGAATAGCTTTAAAAAAGAAGTTCATATTTTGGAAAGTCAAAGTCTTGACCTTAATGAACAGTGAACAGTTAATGTGAGAAAACCCACCAACTAGAGTCCAAGCTGTTCTGAATAAAGTAATGAAAACTCTTCCAACTTTAAACAAATACCAGAAATGTTTAGCTGCAGGTTTTTGCCAGGTTTGAAGGGGTCACACCAGATACTGAGAGCGAAGGATCACATAATTTTGCCTCTCACAGGTCTGTAAACCAAATGAATAAATAAATGAAGTTAATAAAGTTGAATGTTCGTCTCGTTTGTTTAATTGAGTTCTCTTTATCTAACTTTGGGACTTTTGCAAAAGGTTTTTCAAAATGTTTTATTTACTGAGAAAATGATAAGGTTTCAAAACTTTCAAGCACGTATATACAGTAACCAGACACTTTATTAGGTAAATCTTGGTAGTACCAGGCTGACCTCCCTTTTGTCTTCAGAACTGCCTTCTTTGTGGCATAGATTCATAAAGTTGCTGAAAACACGTCTCAGAGATTTTGGTCCATGCTGACATGAAAGCATCACACAGCTGCTGCAGATTTGTTAAATGCACATCCCAGATGCAAATGTCTTATTTAACCACATCCCAAAGGCGCTCTGTTGGATTCATTTGAGTGAACTTGTCACCATGCTCGAGAAACCAGTTTGAGATGATCTGACCTTTGTGACGTGGCGCAGTATCCTACAAGAAGCAGCCATCAGAAGAGGGATCTGTCTGTTCTCCTTCTGTTGGAGTTTTGATTGTTTTTAGATTTGTGTGCTCGAGTGCTTTTGTTTCTTGTGGATGTGTCGGAGAGTGTTATCTAAGATGGAGTGCATTCTGATCTTTTCCTTAACATGGATTTTAAATGGGGCCTCCTTCTGTTACCTACAGCCTTCATGTATTTTCAGCATCAATCAGGATTCAGTAATCACCTGAGTCTCTATTTCTATGGAAAGATTCATGTCATTGTAAAATAGACAGTTATAGAGAGAATTTCATTTGAACATATTTTAATGAGCTGATCAGGACTAAAGATCCCTTTGATCATGGTACTAAAGTGTGGAAACATGGAGACTGAGATGTCAAATATGTAGTCGTATCCCTTTACCGCTGTGATTTTGGCAAAAGTTCAGTCTATTAGAAATAACTTAATAAAGATTTAGTGCGCATGCATCAACCGGCATGCAGCCTGTTTCAGTACACAATTTCCTTGGGGATTCACAAAGTGACTCTGATTCTGATAAGATGGATTTTATTCGGCCAAATGTAATTTATTTGGAAAGCTTTTGGAATTCGTGCATCCTCACCTGGAAATCAGCATTCAGTCCTCGTATTCGGCTCGACACAGACGCCGATGTGACAGGGAAATGGCATGATGCAGGAGTCTGCACATACCTCAGTCACCAGTGGTGTGAGGGAGAGAGTATGAACAGAGGACACTGAGTCAGTGTCCATCTGCGTCCCTTTTTCCTCCCTCAAGAGTTCCAAGAGACATTCCTCACTGTGGTGTATAGTCATCCTAAAGCTAAAATGTCTCTAGTACTATTGATGCAGTTTTGCAGAAACTGCCATTGTTAGCTTTGGATGCATACGGAAATCTAATGGGTGACTTGTATGTTGGACTCCGTGGGTGGCTTGTGTCTCCATCAGAATGCAATTTGCCCAACTCGAAACAACAGGACCGTGGATCTTTTATACGCATCAAGTGAAGAGAAGTGAAGTGAGGTGAAATGAAATGAGTTGAAGGGTGCACTGTGGTGATAAAGGATGGATATAGTCAGCAACAATACTCAGGTAGGCTGTGGTGTTTAAATGATGCTCAGTTGGGACTAAGTGGCCTAAAGTGTGCCTAGACAATGCTCCCCACACCATTAACCCACCAGCAGCCTGAACTATTGATATGAGACTTGCTTTCATGTTGTTTACATCAAATTCTGACCCTACCATCCACATTTTGTGGCAGAAACTGAGACTCATCAAATCAAGCCATGTTTTTCCAATCTTCTATTGCCAGTTATGGTGAGCTCGTGAATTGTTGCCTCAGTTTCCTGTTCTTAGCTGACAGGAGTGTCACCTGGTGTGGTCTTCTATTGCTGTGGCCTGTCTGCTTCAATGTTTGATGTGTTGTGCATTCAGAGATACTTTTCTGCATACCTTGGTTGTAGAAAAAGTGGTTATTTGAGTTATTGTTGCCTTCCTCTCAGTTTGAAGCAGTTTGGCCACTCTTATCTCACCTCTGACATCAACAAAGCATTTTCACTCAGAGAACTGCCACTCACTGGATATTTACTCTTTTTCTCTGTAATCTTTAGAGGTGATCGTGTGAGAAAATCCCAGCAGATCAGCATTTTCCGAAATACTCAGACCAGCACATCTGGCACCAACAACCACGCCATGTTCAATGTCACTAAAATCCTTCTCCGTTCTGATGCTTCATTTGAAGTTCAACTGGTTGTCTTTGCCATGTTTAAAGTCGTTGAGGTATTGCTATATGATTCGCTAATTAGATATTTCTGTTAATTATTCATATAATGGACTTCTTCAGTCCTTCCTATAATTTTAATGATTACTTTGAAGTGTTGAACCTGAACTCAGACCTGATTCTAAGCTGAAAACGCCGAAACAGTCCTTTTAAGTTCTGTCCCAAAGTAAAGAACAAAGAATACTATTATTCAGGCTTTAGGCGCTTGTTGAATGCAAGTCTTAGCAACTTGTCCACATCACGTATTTTAACATTAGTGACCTAGATATGAGCTGTTCTTTTAGCATGCCTTTGCAAATATGTTATGCAGCTTTAAAAAAAATATCGTTTGAAGGGATTTACCCCCCTGAGAGGCTTATATTCATGGGAGCAGAGAAGCTTGAGATAATGACATCAAATTGACATTTGTCTGTGGAGACATGGCAAGCATGCTCAGTTTTGTTCTTTCCTTTCAGTGTTATACTTTTAAAAATAATGCTTGGAACAAAGTTTCGGACTTTTTTCTTCCCATGTACCTTAGTAACGCTCCAAACCCATCGCGCTGAGCACTGTGGTTTCTATTCTAGGTATCAGTCTCTGATGATCGAAGCCTCTGATAACAAAGCCCCGGCTGAGCTGAAGTGGAGATGTTCTGCTGGAGGGCGCAAACAGGAGTTTCTGCATATTCATGCACCAGCCAGCACTGTATCGGTGGTTATTATGAGAACCAAGCAGCTGAAAGAAACTCACTCCCTGATTGTTATCTTTTGTGTTTTTTGCTTCCATTGCATCATGGCAGCTCAGTGGCAAACTTCGTCAAGAAAAACACATTCTTATATCCCTGAAATGAGGCTCGTGTGCATTTCAGTATCGGCACAGGGTCACTTCCAGTTTTATTTTGTGTGGTCCTTGTGTATTTCTGTCAGTTTTACTTTCTCCCCTTGTTAGTTTTCTGTCCTTGCCCTGATCACTCGGTGTTTAATTTGCCTCACCAGTTCACCATCAGCTAATCACTCACCTGTGAACATTGTACTCCCCGGTTTCCTTTGGTTCCCTTTCACATCTCCTTGTTTGTTCAAACTTTCTTACAGATCTTCATGTCCCTTGTGTTTTGTAATAGTTTTAAATTGTGTTTGAAAATTTGTGTCATTGCTTGATAACACTTTGGGGATCAAAATTCATTTTGTCACTTGTCATTCATTATGCCCAAAATATTCAGCTACTCAGCTATTCCTTCTGTGAGTAAGTGTTCAGGTTTCACTTTTGAAATCCTTGTATTTGGTTGGTTATTACATGTGGGAAGTATTTGCAATATCAGCTTTTCCACTTGACATCCCTTTAACTCACAGCAATAATTAACCAACTTCACCTCATTATTGCTAACGTTATGACTTTGTTTCTAGATTTAGCTGTCTTTCGCATCTCTTTAGGGATTGTTTGTGTTTTCTTTTCAGTACACATAAATCTAAGAACAATGCCCTAGTGCTTCACAGCAACTTGTTGCTCTCCTGGCACAGGAACAGTGCTCTCTTTGCTGTGTTTGTGTGAGTGAGGAGTGAAGCTTTAGAGGGTGACGGAGAGCAGCGGTGACTTTAAGTCACCTGGATCTGCTTAGATCATTTGCTGCTGGTTACTGTCGAAACTTTGAAGCCACAAGAATGATATTCAGGACAGCCTGAAATTGTTGGTGCATTTCTGTCACTTTACCTGGTAGATATCCAAATTTGAAGATCTTTACAGCACTCTCAATTTGACAGTTTGACTGCAAATGTCTGCACTGTTAAAAAAGCGAGTACGACTAGCTTTTTCTCAACTGAAAAGCCACCCTCACTCTTATCAGTGTGAGTACTGCTATTACAGTACTGTCTCCACCTACACTACTGCTCACTGCAAAACATCTCAAAGATTCGTCTGCCGACAAAAGACATGCAACAATCTCGAAGTAGAGGTAGATGATAGCAGAGGAGCACAAGTCAATCTGGCAGAAAAATCAGGAGAAATGAACTTGTGAAAAAGTGCAGAACATTACACATTGATGATATTTGGGAGTATCTGAGATTGCTGGTGTCCTTTAAGAGAAAATAAGCCTTCACAGTGAGCACATAGATTATGCTCCCTGCACTGCTCTGACCAATCACAGCAATAAGTCTAGACTTGAGGCGCTTTGGCCAAAAACAGAGGCGCTGACTCTTCAAAGTTGGAGGCTGGATTACTTATCCTGGGAGCCCGGTGTCTCGTGACTCTCTCTCAATTTACTGTAGACTCTAGTGGCATAGCCTCATCCTCTCAGCAAAAGCTCTTTACTAGGGGAAGCCTGGAGCCCTGCTGAGACTTTCATTAGAAGCTCAGAGAGAGGATGATTACAGAGGAAAACCTACACAAACAAGAGCTGGCTGCCTGACAGTGTGAAATCTGGCGACATAAAACGACAACGCTCATTTGTGTTTCTCGTTCTGGATGGGGAGCTTTCTGTGCTCAAGAGGAAAGGACGAGCACAGGGAGAACAGAGCTGGAGCAGAGTGAGTGACTGAAATGAGATGCAAAAGACGTGCAACAGAAGAAACCTGAGTGCTGTCTGTGTCAAAATGCTAACACTGAGCAGTTTTTTGTCTTCACTTCAATAAGGGACATGTTGAGGACGTGTGAAGCAGAACTTGTGGCCTTCTAGGAAATTTTCAGTTTTAAACAGAAGAATTCAACGCGTTGACCTTGGATACGACTTTAGGTTTAGATTCATACTTTGTAGTTTAGCATATATGGCTTCAACAAGCATTTCTAAAACTTTAACTGGAGTGTTAATTGAAACATCAATTGAAACAGGAGTCATGACTGCAAGCATTTTAGCTAAATGCTACTATAGGTTAGCATTTAGCAAAACTTCATTTTTACATTCAGCATTTTGCCCTAAATATCTGCCGTAGCTAACTAGACACCGGTATTGCAGTTATGATTAAGGCCACATAAATTTTGAGACACTGCCCATGTTCTTGTAGTTTTACTACAAGCTAATTCTAATACCTCAAAACTTTGCATTTTCAGACAATTACCCATCTGCTTGAACAAGCTGTGAACAAACAACTGTAACATAATTTCCCGGTCTTAAAGTGAAATCTCCCTGGCTTTAAATATTTCTCACTTCACTCCAAATAAGAGCTTGCACTAATGAGAATGTTTATTTTTTTGTGGTTGAGTACAGCACAATTTGGAATTACCCCAAAATTCATTTCCTAACTTAATTCCCCCCCCCGCAGTATCAAAAAACAAATAATGAGCACTTTGTCTCGAGGACACTGCATTAGGAAGAAGAAGAGATGGACATAGCACGGCTCCTCTCTTTTAAAGCTGGTGAGTGAGAAAGCGCTGAAGGAGTGCTTTCCATATTCTTGAAGACAGTTCGCCCTGAGAGGTTTATTTCGCCTCAGGCACAGATTTTCTCCTGTGTTATCACAAATGCATCTCTCTCTCTGTGTCTCTCTGTTGGACCTTCTCACTCGCACCCACACTCTCTCACCATCTTATCGTTCATTCAGAACAGAAGTAGTAAACTTTGGCAAAGAGGCCTTACCCTTTGATATAGTGTATAGCGTACTGGCGTACAGCTTATGCTCAGGAGGACTGTGTCACTTGTGTGATGTATCACTTTTTTGATTCTGCTGGTGATGTGGATGCGTGCGTAAGAATCAGAAAGGAATTAAACAGCCACTTTGATTGTTGCAGTGATTGTTGTACAATAGGCTGCAACCAACATTGTGGAGCCCCCCCTCTTTGTGCTGCCAGAGAACTATGATTTTTCAAGGCAAGGACTCTGCTTGACCGCGGAGTGGTTTCCCATATCAGGTGCAAAGGTGTTAGCAGCTGATCTTTAAAGTCCTGGAAGCAAGGTGAGGCTTCCATGGATTAGTGCTGGTTCTCCAGCACATGGCATGATTTCTCCATCAGGATGACATGATGGGAACTGAGAGATCAACTCATCACCTTGGACTCCGGAACTCTTAACACTTGGTCAGTTTTTGCAGTGTGGTAGAGTGCACTATCAAGAAATACTGCTGCTATGAAGGCTTTATGGGGTCTTCAGCTATGCTTATGTGGGTGGTAAATGTTAAAGGACTGTAAACACAAATGCCAGGATCAAAGGTTTTCCAGCAGAGCGTTGCTCAGAGCATCAGAGCGCCTCTGCATGTTTTCCAGATAACTATTGTTTTGCAACCTGTTGCAGTCTGTTCTCCAGGTAAGAGATGCACGCACACCCTGCCGTCTACATGACAAAAGAAAATGCGTGATTCACCAGAACAAGCCACTTTCTTCCAGTGCTCACATGTTCATTGCAGGTGCTTGTGGTAGTGAGCTTGGATCAAAGCAAAAGCAATTTGCTTTACTGACCTAGCTGAATCCCCAGAGCCGTGGGTGATGTTGTTGTTTGCATTCATACTCCTGTGCTGGTGTGTCTGTATTTCTATACTGTCACAAGTGAAACTGAGCTGTTTATGTTGGATTTCAAGAACTGAAAAGGTTCACTGGTTACCTAACCCCTTGACACATGCCATCGTATCATGATAACCAATGGTTTTCACATTTGCCCTGCCAGCGGGTTTAAATTGAGGCTGATTGTTGTGTATTCACCTTCTGTCACAGCACTAACGCACACCTTGTTTTTACTAGCTCACCGGTAGGCGGCCTCAGTGACACTTACCTATCCAGTGTTTACAGCTATCATCAGAGTAATAGACTGATACAGAGCCCATAATGGAAGATGACATTAGCATAGCCTGTTTCATTTGATTTGCTTTGGCTCAGTGGCTGCTTTTTAGTGTCCCAGTAGACACACTGACAGATTCATTGCTAGGAGGCCTTTTCTACGCATGGAATGCTCAGCGTGAACATTTTCCTTCTATTCTTTCATGTGGCATCACTTTTTATTTGCAACTCTTTCTCTGCGGCCATTGCTCACACTGTTTTAGTACAATGCAAGGCAGGCCATTAACAACCCAATCACTGTCCGCTGAGAAACGTGAAAGTTCAGCTTCATCCTGCAGACTGAAAAATGACAAGACATCATTTCATAAAGTCAAAGCTTAATTTTTAATTTCTTATCATGACTGCACAGTTTGAAAGCTAAATTAAGAGCTGGAACAAGGATGTCAAAGATTGAACATAGCCTGTTTTAAGACCCTGTTTTAAGAAAAGGAAGTTCTAACACTTGCTGGCATTAATTAACTTGAACTACAGGCTCCTTCTTACTTTGTGACCCCAGAGTTCATTTGCTTACACTGCTTCATTAAGAATGATTATGGTCCGTGGAATATTATAATTTAACAATTATTACCAGTTTAATACTCAAAAATTGAATATGGATATGTGCTGGTGTTTCCTAAAGGTTGTCAGTTGATTTAAACAGAAAAAAAAGACAGTCTCTCCTAAAAATAGCGTTTTGTATTATACAGTACACAGCAGGTTATATCCATAGCTTAGTGGTAGCTATGTGACTTCACATAGCTGTGAAAGATATTTCAGTTGTTATACTCATTTTAATCACCTAATTGTACACTGGAAGTTGGAAGGAAAGATCGAAAGATAAGATACATATAGAATAGAATATTGGATTTCTTAACTGTGGTTAGGAGGCTTAAAGATAAAGGTCTAATGTTCATAATTCAAAAGATTCCTTGGTGCGGTGTTCACCACAATCCAGTCACAGCAAGAAGGTTCTGGCTTTGAACCTGTCTGGATCCTTTCTGTGTGCACTTTGCATGTCCTCCCTGTGCGATCTGTTTCACTTCAAGTTTTCAGGTTTCCTTCCGCAGTCTAAGGTAAAGCTAATTGTCGATTCTTATTGGGGTATGGGTTAGAATGTCTCTGTGTTAGCTCTGTGGTACTGTGTCCACTTTTATCCACTTTCAGCTGAACAGGGATAAGCACTTCCACAACCCTAGTTGGAAACACTATTAAAAAGATGGGTGGATGGATGGATGGCTTGTTATTTGTTGTTGTCAAGAAAAATGTATCACATCCTTTTCCACATGTACAAATGAGTCTTTAACACTAAAACAATTATGACCACGTGACTGCCAAAACCACAGACGCATAATGTGATAACTCTCGCATGTTATCACACTGGCGGCTGCTGAGCTATTACCCGTGCAATCGTAAAAGCATCACATATAGAGTAATTTTGTCCTGCAGTGAATGTGTCAGGTTGTACTGTACCTGCAGTTAGTGACTGAAAGTACTCCATGTTTTCTTATAGGTTGCCTGCTGGGGAGCGGGATGGTTTGTTAGTGATATAGTGTGTTAGTGCCTCTGCCTTTGGAACGAAGTGAGGGTTAAAGCTAGTTCGCTCGCATTTGTGGTTACTCAAAAGCAAAGCAACTAACACTATTAGCCAGGACTACCTTCCATGCCATCAGAGGTAGCTGTGTGAGACTGATCGGCATCTGTCAGAGTTAGGATGTGGATTAGTAATCACACTGAACATGGTCATCAGTGCTAAACCTGCAGTGACTCCATCCACTTACTGATGCAGGCTGTGCATTTGACTTGCAGATGCTAAGTAAGTAATGTGAGAGCACATTTGAAATATGGCAACCAGCACTTGATAGCAGTGGTGGCAACATGTGATTAGTCAGTGACCCACATACTCAGTAGCTGACCTCTCAGCTGCTTGGATGTAAATTGAGATTGATTTGCTAACTTGCTTGTTCATGCACCATTACATATTAATATGAGGGTCACTGAAGGTGCAAGTTGAATACATATGGAGTGTGCGTCTCCTTACCGCTTATGTAAGATACATTTATGTTTTACATCTGCACTTACACTGCTTAACTGATGCTGTCACACAAATGTTTTAGTGTAGTTTTAATTCTGACATTCTGTGAAAAACCTTTACAGGAAACACAGTCGCTGCTAAACGAATAAAAGCCAGTCCTTTATTCGTCATCTTATCACTGGTCTGTTCTTACAATGTCTGCCAGGTTTAAAGTTTTGTGAATGTTTTTTATTTTTTAGGCTGCTTTGGGAACTGCATCAAATTGCATTTTCATTACTAATGTTCAGAGGCTTGATGATATGGACCAAAAATCAAAACTCCATATTTGTAGGCTGAAAGGCTAAACACAATGTATAACACTGCATTTTGTAAGAAACAAAGTGGCTGTGACATCTCATATGATTATAACAGACTGATCCCAAAAAGTTGATTCTGTTCATCTGGACGTAGCGTTTTCAGTGGGAGAAACGTTTCATCACTCATCAAAGTGACTTCTTCAGTCTCAGCTGACTGCAGGTTTCCCCAACCTTATAAACAAACTGTCCCACGAGCTTCAGGAGAAGGAAGGCATTATTGAGAAGAGCCAGCAGGATCTCCAAGACATGGCCAACAAATCTCAGGAGCTCCGAGGAAAGCTGGATGAAGCTCTGTGCAAAACTAAAGAGTTACATCAGGAGAAAGCACAAAAGGGAGAAAGACAGAAAGAGGAAAATCTTCTTCTCCAGGACTCTGAGCTGAAAAATCTGAAGCTGCAGGAAAAGCTTGAAGAAAAACAAGCAGCATTAGAAGAGGTGGAGCAAAGGTGCAGGGAACTCCAGAAGGAAAATGCTAAAACAGTCGATGAGTTGAGAACCCTCATCCTAGAAAAGAAAGCACTGGTGGAAGAGTCCCTAAAAAAGGAAAAACACTTCTGGTTGTTCTGAAGGAGGGACACTGCTGCACCCTCACCTGACGTAGCCTCGTCTTCCTCCACCTCTGTTCCATGTTAATTTTCGGCTCTCCTCTCCCCCTTTCTCCCCGAACACCTGTCCATCCCTCGCTTTCTCCCCTCATTTCACCTTTTGACCTTCTTTCTTTAATTACTTGTTTCTATGTTTAACTTTTTCAGCTTGTACAATAAAAGAATAAATCAACTTAATTTGTCCTTTCAGTATTTTTCATCAATCTTTACAGAATTTCTCCAAAACATTTTCAAACATCTGTCTTTTATTTTCTTGTCGAACCCTCATAAATGGTGCACTAAAAACCCTGGAAAACGGTTTGAAACACTGAAATTGTTTCAGCTGAAACCGGCGAAGTCGTGTGTGTGTGTGTGTGTGTGTGTGTGTGTGTGTGTGTGTGTGTCACAGGGGACACGGTGTCACTAGTTAGTTCATCAATTTAGGCTTATTCACTCCAAAATGATTTAGGCCAGATATTTTAAACGGTGTCATTGCATACACATTTTCCATTTATTTCAGTCACACAAATGCAGAAATAATTACTTGCAGTATTTTATCTGATTTATTATGAGAATGTCATGTCTGATCTTTTGTCTTTGGTGCTTAACTGAAATGTATCACAAACATTTATCCCGTTTTTGCCTTCACAAGTCACAGTATGTTTT
>VVHJ01022637.1:9350-19508 GCA_015107715.1 Tylochromis polylepis
TCCGTTTCCCCCCCCCCCCCCCCCCCTCCAGTTTTCCGCTGATACCTCGGGGCCAGTATGAGGAATTCCAAGTTTAGTCTGCTCACATTTGAATCTGCAGTTCTAGATTTCTGCTAGTGTAACTTTTTATATAGTTGCATTGACAAAAGACAAAAGAAACGAAGAACAAGGAATAAAAACAGAAGGTAGACTATGTTAGAGATAAAATAGTAAGATAGTTGTGACTGCAACTTTTTTGTACTAATGTCTTGTTCTTTGCTTCAGATTGATGGTTCAACTCTGCGGACCCTGTGTATGCAGCACGGCCCCCTGATCACATTCCATCTCAACCTGACCCAGGGCAATGCTGTGGTGCGCTACAGCTCCAAGGACGAGGCTGCCAAGGCCCAGAAGTCCCTGCACATGTAAGCGTTTAGCACAAGTCTCTTACATCAGCAAAAGTGGGCTTAGAAACTGGGGGGAAAAGGGCACTTTTTTCACTTTTTTTCTCTCCTCTTAACTTCTGCTGACTTTGTGCCCAAGCTGAGCCACTATAACAGCCAAAAAAATGGCAAATGCTGGGGGAAAACAGTGTTCCTGATTTCTTTGGTATCTTTTCTCATGAGTAGAACAGTTCAACATTCTCAGTAATTCCAAGCAGTGTTATTTTTGTGTCTGGGACAGTCACATGGGGGTGGGGAGTCACACCATGGTCAGACATATTGCAAAATTACAGAGATTGTTATGATAATTGGTTCATCACAGGAAAAGAGCAGTGTGGAGACACGTGTCTATGCTGCTCGCCTTGTTAGTTCTCTGAGTGTCATGAGAATTCCCTGATTCGGTTTAGCTAATAGCTTGTTGCCATGGAAACAAAATGCAAGACTTGTGACCCACTTTTCATTATCAGCAGCATTAAATGTGGTTAGAGTGTAATGTTGGTATTAAGCACAAAAACAATTAAATAACATTAAAAGCAATCATCTGTCATTTCTGGTTTGCTCCTGATTGTAAAAACCATTCAGATTTTTTTTTTCTTTTTTTTTTCTTCTTCTGTGTGTTAAGGTGCGTGCTCGGAAATACCACAATCCTGGCGGAGTTTGCCGGTGAGGAGGAAGTGAACCGCTTTTTTGCACAAGGCCAGTCGCTAGGGGCAAACACCACGAGCTGGCAGGCCAACCCGGGAACCAATCAAAACCGAATGGGCGGGGCAGCGCAGTCCCACTCAATTGGCCAATGGAGCAGCAGCGCTGGCGGAAGCAAGGCCGGCGGAGGCGACCTGCTGTGGGGCAGTGTGCCTCAGTACTCCAGCCTGTGGGGGCCGCCCAGTGGAGAGGATGCACGCGTGATTGGGAGCCCCACCCCTATTAACACCCTGCTGCCTGGAGATCTGCTGAGTGGGGAGTCCATGTAGGATGATGCCACGGCACACTAACCAACCAACCAACTAACTCACCGCCACCATGTCATGTAAGCCATTGGTGGAGGGTGGGGTGGATTTAAAAAAAAAAAAATCTATGTGAACAGGAGCAAAACCCAAGCAAATCATGTGGCGATAATCAGTATCAATTTTAACTGTTTGAACTGTGAATTGTAAATCAGAAGGTTGGGGTCATTACCACAGACTGCAGACCCCAGTCCTTTTGTTTTACTTTGGTCCTTTTCTCATTTGGTTTGCCCCCTTTTTTTTTCTTTTTTTTTTTGAGGGAAAAACAGCCCTTTTTTCCTTGGTATCTTGGTATTTTTTTTAAAATGCATTATATTAAAAAAAAAAAAAAAAATCTGAAGTGAGACACAACATGAAGAAACCTTTTAACTGTTTTATTAGTTTTTCCATAAGTATACATGGCATTCTGTGAGAGGATTTCTTTTTAGGAGAAGCAATCAAAGCTGCCATCTGAGACTTTCCTTTTCCCTCCTAAAAACAAACAAAAAACAAAATCATCCCAAAATAAGACTTACAACAACCATTCCCAGCATATCCATGGCCAATGATGTTGTTCAGAGACCTTTACTAGTTATGTTAATGTTTGTTTCTCAGCACTAATATTAGCCTTAAGTGCTCTCTGGCCCAGGTCCTTCCCAAGCCGTCTTTTGTTTTTTGTTGTTTTTTGGGTTTTTTCCAAGTTTGTTTTGTAACTGAAGAAAAAGCTGAAATCTTGCACAGTTTCACCTCTGAGCCAGCGAGTGGTACAGGACATAACTGGTGACTAACTTTGTCACCGGGCAGTAAGAAGGCCTGACCTGGCCACGTGACTGGCACTACCAATCATCTACGTATTATTTTAATTTGTCTTAAAGGGATTGACACAGTGTTTTTTTTTTTTTTTTTTTTTTTTTTTTTTTTTTTTTTTTTTTATTCTATTTTTTTTGGTTCTAAGCGAGCAAATCTAATTCACCGACAGTTGGGCTGGATTTTGGCTCGCAGCACCATTTAAAGCTTGTGTTAGATATTGTTTCTTATAAACCTTGTTCACCTGTCTAAACATGCCTCCCAAATATTTGACGTCTCGCAAACCAATCATGAAGAGTTGGCCAACTCCCAAACTTTTAGCGTTGAGCTGCAATGGTTCATAAGAGTTTGATCTAAGAATTTCTTTGTGTCTTCTGACCTCCTGAAGTAAAGTCATGAGATGAGCAGGTGAGTTTGAGTAATACTGTTTAAGTTTTCTCGATGACTTGGATAAGTTCACTGCCCCTGACTGTTCCTGTCATTATCACAATGTTTTTACAAGCTCTGTGTGTGTGTGTGTGTGTGTGTGTGTGTGTGGTCGGTCTTTGGTTGTTTGGTTTGGTGCACACATCACTCCCTTTCCTCTTGGTTTTGCTGAATGAGAAACACTGGAAGGAAGTGAGTGCTTGTTCTTATCTCACAAGAGCAGAAATGCAGTGTGAGAGTGTGTGTGAGTCTGAGAGATTCAAAAGCAAGCATTATGTCCTGGAAACTATGTTCAACTACTGCTGTAGTTACGGCAGCCTGAAGCAAATGGTCTCAGCTACATTTGCAATTCAAATTTTAGATGAAGGTTAAAGGCCAAGTCTAAAAGTCAGCATTTGTGCAGTTGCCGTAAATGTTACTGCCCAGAAGGGTTAATGATTACTTTCAATACCGATGAATCTGCTGATTATTCTGTTATTCATTTTTGTCTGTAAAATGTCAGGAAATGTTGAAACTGTCCAGAAACTGAGGACTGCAAAAGAAAATATTTACTGTTTGAATATGACAGTGAAAAGAAGCACAACAGGAGCACAGGACAGGTGCAGCATGAATGAACCGTAATATTTATTGAGCTTACTATTGTAAATACTGTGTGTGAGTCAGTCGATATGAGATCAGAGGCATCAAACTGATGACGTCTTAACATTTTCCAAGCCTCGACTTTGACCCAGGTGCACACCTGAAGAGCCAAAGGTTTCACAAATTTATTCACAGTTCACAAATTAATTAAAATATAAATTCCAACAGGATGATATATAAGATAGTTATTTGTGAAATGGGCCTCTCCATAAGAGCCCAAACATCAGATCATATACAGCAAATACATCTTTAATTCCCAACATACATTATCATACGAACCCAGATCAGTGCTTTGAAGCTTATTCCAAATTTGTGGACCTCTGCAGGTCACACACAGTCACCTGTTACGAAGCACAAATTCCTAAATGTGAAGAGTTTGATCTCCTGGAACAGCTCGTCGGGTGTCTGATCAGAACATATTTAACTTGAAAGCAGAAGTAATTATAATAGCAAATGGAGCTTAGTGACTCTTTTTCTCTCTCTCTCTTTATCAAACGCTGTCACAGCATGGCCATGATGTCCGATCAGTCTGCCTCAGTTTTGTTAAAGTCAGCTGAAAGTGAAAACTGGTTGACATCTTTGAGCCTGCCTCTGGTCCTAGATGTTAAATATTCACTGTCAGTGCTTAGCGCTTGCGTAGCAAACCATCAGTGCTGACTTGTGTTTACTGCCCGTCACTTGTGACACGTATAGTCAGCAGCGTAAAGTATTCTGATGAAATGCTGGATGTAAACTGATCAGGGTCAGGCTGAGCTGCTAACCAGGAAGCAATTTCATTAGTATAGCTTTGCATGGAGGCTCACCGTCTAAACAGTGTTTGGTGGCTTTTCCACCCCAATAAGAAAAACTTCAGAAAAAAGACATTAAAACAGAGAAGCTCTTTTCAGTGGTGCAAAACTCTAAAATAAATGTGTAAAGGTGTAAATTAAATCTTAAATTAAACTAATTTTAATTGATTTTGACTCTACTTTGTTTAAAGAAAGCACAGCTGCCTATTTATTTATTTATTTTTAAATTTAAGGTATAGTCTAACAGTGGGAATTGAAGACACTTCCTTTAATGTTGTTTGGTTGTTTGAGGCTTCGTATTTACCCTACAGATAGAGATATCGTTCTTCTCACCAGACTCCAAACAGCCAGTTTGTTTAGCTTAGCGTTGAGACTGGAAATAATTTCCCTAGCAGCACCTCTAAAACTCACAACTAATCACATTGTAATCCATGCAAGGAACAAAGTGTTGAAGTTTCAGGGTGTGGTTTTATAGGTGAATACCAGACTAATTTCTGGCTGGGAACAGGAACTTCCTGGAGCCTCCACTGCTGACCTCATTGACATGACTATTGTTGTTGTGTTTTTTTTGTTTTTGTTTTTGTTTTTTTTGTGTTTTGTTTTTTAAGTTTGCTCCAGTGTTAAAGGTTTAATTTAAATACTGTTATTGTAAAGTCTCAGAGGTGCAAAAACTAACAAGTGCAGAGTTTAATGGACAGGGATGTGGCTTTGAATTATTTAAACAAAGGTTTGGAGCCCCCGGGGGGATGCTGAGTGTACACTGCTAGTTGGATCAGTAGTTAAGAAAGTGGATGGAAGGTTGGTTTTGAACCATGGCTGGTTTGTTATGTCTTTATTTATTTAATCTATCTAATTGCAAATATCATGGGAAACATACTTTAATGCTAAAGTAATATGTAACACATGAGAAAAGTCTTAGATCCAACTGTTATAAAATAGCTCAGTAGCATGTATGGCCTCCACATGCATGTTTGCACTCCGGACAACAACTGGGCATGCTCTGGATGTGACAGTGGGTGGTGTCCTGGAGGATCTCCTCCCAGATCTGGATGGGGAAATCTGCAAGCTAGTCTGTGGTGCTGTTTGACAGTGTTGGAGGCACTGATATCGAGGTTATCCTTCTAAGACCCAGCAGTTAATTTTTGTCCTCTCTCGGGGACATGAGTCTGAGACCTCTACATCAAGCACAATTTATGGAGTCTAGGGGAAATCCTGGGCTTTCCATTGATGTTGCATGTGTGGCGGCTGGGCTAACAGAGCACATGGACTTTCTTTTCAAAATGACAGAAACTGCAGGTTCCACATTTTATGGTTGTGAGGGAGGTTAAATTATACTTTTTTTTGCTGATATTATGAGTCTGTTGCTTAAGCTTAAATTGTTTCTTCAATTTGAGAGTCTTAACTTTGATTTGGTGGGATTTCAGAAATGTACAGTATTTTTACCCCTTGCAAAACAAGACTTTTAATTAGTGTCCTTTGTAGTGGACTGCAGGACTTACGACCTAACATTTTCAACCAATGTCACCACTTCAGGACTCATGCTTCACACACACACGAGCTAAGAGTTTTGTTTTTTTTCCTTTTATCCTGTCGATGTAACTAATAACGTGTATGCTAAAAATGCACTAAACTACCTCTCCTGTCTATATTTAATTTCAACTTTAATTTCCATACTGAAATTGGGTTGAAATTGTTTTTTAGCATGAAACATGAAAACAGGACAACGCTGCCCACAACCACCAAACGGGAAGTCCTCTGATTAAAGTTGTCTAAACTGAACTTCAGCCACTTCATCTCCTTGCAGGTTGTTATGAGGCATTTTGAATAGTTAACATTTTACTAATGTCCTGAACAGGTGGCTGGTTTTGGATTTAAAAACACATTTTTTGGGGTTTTGCATGCATCTTTAATGCAGTGCAGTGTTAACAGTGCTGGTTTAAACATCCTTTCTCAGCCCTGGAACTCAACCCTCTTTCTGGTGAAGCCCAAAAATATGGATTAAATAATTAATACCAGTATAGGTCATGTCAACCTGGGACGTATTGTTAAATTGGAATTCTTCTTCTTATGATACAATTTTAAATGTGTGGTTAAATGTCTTTAGAGGTAGAAGGGGAGTTTCGGTGCTCCAGCCCACTTAAGATCCAAAAAGCAGGTTGCATGCAGCCCGTGATGTAAAATGAGTTTGACATTTCTTGTGCAGAGCATTTAGGAAGCATAAATAAAATGGAGGATAAATTGGTGTACAGAGTTGGTGAACACGGTGCATGTTTTAACAGCCCTTCAGTCCTGAGATGCTGATGACATTTTCTTTTTACTTTAGAGTAACTTCTACTGCCCCTCACACGATGCCTCTGTCCACCTCATGCTCTTAGCCCTGCTCTTTCTTTTTATTCTTATAGGTGTGTGATCAAGATGACGACGACGTGGAGATTGCTGTGGACAACGCGGGCTTCATGGATGAGTTCTTTTCTGAGGTAAGCGTTGCCATGGGTGTATGTATGCATTGAGTGCGATCGTTTTGCTTCACTTGCATTCATGAGGACCTGCGTGTTCCAAGATGGTGTGATTTGCATGTATTTGCCATTTGTGGTGTGTCTTCGTGTTACAGATCGAGGTAATCAGAAACAATATTGATAAAATCGATGAGAACGTGACAGAAGTGAAAAAGCTTTACTCTGTCATCTTGTCTGCGCCCACATCAGATCAGAGTAAGAAATCACCACCAGCTCTGACATTTACTTCATTTTTCTTTGCATTACAAAATAACACAACATTGATCAGCAAATGCATCAGCACTGAGAATCTGCACTATGCTGTATCCTGCTCAGAAACACAGGAGGACTTGGAAGCGATCACCAACGACATAAAGAAGTTGGCCAACGGTGCAAGGAACAAACTCAAGAGTGAGTCCCACTCCCATTTCTACATATAGCCTGTCATTATGAATAACTTTTATGTTTGCTGGATTGGTAAACAAGTGAATAGTGGTTTTGTATGTAATTAGTTCAAGGTGATTTAAGTGAAGTAACTCTTGTCTTTTCGCAGCCATTGAGAGGAATCTGGAGTCAGAAGAGCAGGAGAGGGTGTCGGCTGACACACGGATACGTAAATCACAGGTAAATCTCCTTCAGACGAATCAAGTAACCTTTTGAGAATGGGATGGTTGTAAACTTCCCCTACGTGCTGGGCATTGTATGTGAGGTTGATTATTTTCTGATCATCTTATTTGTTGTATTTTAGGTAAAGAGAGAATTAAAAGAGAAGAGGGTGCTTGTTAAAACTTCTGCTTTATGACGTTAATAAATGTTTGGCATTTCTAAGATATTAAATTTCAATCAATCAACAACAGTTGCTTCTAGGCGCCTCATATAGTAAGGTAAAGACCCTACAATAATACAGAGAAAACCCCAACAATCAGATGAAACCCTATGAGCAAGCGCTTTGGCAATAGTGGAAAGGAACAACTCCCTTTTAACAGGAAGAAACCTCCAGCAGAACCCCCCCTCGGGGAGGGGCAGCCATCTGCCGCAACTGGTTAGGGGTGAGGGGAGGAAGACGGGACAAATACACGTATCTTTGTCTTCAAGTTTCTGCATTCATCATTTAAAAGGGTTACTTATAAGCTCTTTCATTGTTATTCTGTTACCTCCCAGCATGCAGTGCTGTCTAGGAAGTTTGTGGAGGTGATGACAAAGTATAATGAAGCTCAGGTGGATTTCCGGGAGAGGAGTAAAGGACGTATTCAGAGACAGCTCGAGATCAGTGAGTCACAACAACGCCAACAAAGACATCTGACAGTTCCATTGTCGTTTTTGTCATTAATCCTGCTCCTTTTCCTTTTTCCCTTTCCTCTCCAGCTGGAAAAGCAACCACAGATGAAGAACTAGAGGAGATGTTGGAGGGTGGTAATGCTGCTGTGTTCACTGCAGGGGTAAGAGTGTGTGTTTGTCCACGTGTATGCATTTTTCGGAGTACCTTAACGTTAACGCCATCATGATGTGGTTGAACTGTGAAAGCAGAGTTGTCAGTTTCTCAGTAAAATTTAAAACTGCTTGCATCAGTTAATTATTAGTGCTTGGGAGTCGACCTGACTCGCACTCAGTCAGTTTGCTCATGACACACTGAGATAAGGAGCATTGTATTGTGTTGCTTTGGCTACATGCAGCAGCTGGCAAAATGTAAAAATGTAGCCACGATTCTCTGAGCTCACGTTGATAAAAAAAAAATACACAACTAGGGAGGAATTCCTTGCACATGGACACACAGCTTGACTTGATATTTTCAGATACGGTGTCTCACATTCCTGTAACAAACAGGCTAGACTTTGACCTAACTTAACTGTTAAGGAGAAAAACAGTCCAACTGCTGGAGAGGACGGGACTGTTGTATAGTGGTCTCCTAGAATAGATTTTAGATTTTTAGGCTCTTTCACAACAGTTTTCTAGCTTGGTGCCATTTTAAGTGAATACACATTGATTTGAATCAATGGCAAATATTCATGTAGCCGCCCGTGTTTTAACTGATCCTGTGCGGTAACGGTAAGCCTCTCCTTTGCACAGATTATAGACTCTGGGATCTCCAAACAAGCCCTGAATGAGATTGAAGCCAGACACAAAGACATCGTCCGTCTGGAGAGTAGTATTAAGGAGCTGCACGATATGTTTGTAGACATCGCCATGCTGGTCGAGAGCCAGGTACGCTCCTCTACATCCACCTGCCTGTCATTTCATTCTGATTTATTTGCTTGTTCATTGAATTCATCCTTAAATCCTCTCCATGGCCTTGTTCAACCCTGACTGTATCAAACTCTTTGCACCTCATTACTCTGTTTCCTCTTTTCCAGCTGCATGTCTTTCCTTTACTCTTTGCTCTCTTCTGCCACTGTCACCTCCATCCCATCACTCGGCATTAATGGAACCAATACAAGTGCATTAGTGAATAAATCATCACGGTCAACATTTAGCAGACTTCCTCACTAGTTGGTACAGGGATGTGACTGTTAGCCTCTTAATTAAATATAACCACATATTTCTTGATGCTTACACCATGCTGTCTGAGGAAAAGGCTTGAGTAAGGTAAGGGTTGTTGTTTTGCACGTGTTGTGTTGTGAAATAGTTTTGGATATTTTTTTTTTTCTGCCACTTTTAATTCCAGTTTTACGTTTAAAAGTTGAGTTACAGGAGAGAACTAGAAGGGTGCTTGGAGAGCTAATTCTCCATCAAGGCTAATGTCCTGGATCTCTCCTTATACAGCTCTATATGAGGGTATAAAAAGAGATTCAAGTTCAAATTAAATGACAGAATTCAAAACAAACCCCTGAGATCCTCAGTGCAGGTGTTGACAATCTAACTGTTCAGTGAACATGTAATACTCCCCTAACCAGATGTATTCCTCTGTGTATTTAACCCAATCCACTTCTCATTTCTCCTTAAGTGTCTGTACCTTACTGAATGTTGTATGTTTTTCAGGGTAACTTGGTAGAAAACATAGAGCAGAATTTATCCAAGTCGGTGGACCACATAGCAGTGGCACAGGAACAGACCAAAAAAGCTGTAAGGTATCAGACCAAAGCACGCAAGGTAATGTCTTTTTTAAAATTTATTTATTTTTTCCAGCCATAGCACCAAGCCGTGTTTGTCTTTTTTTCCTGCTGAGCTTCTGTACACTGTTGCAATCCTCACAGTTTGACACATTTAAACCACATAGTGTGCCTGCATATCCTCCCTTCACCATTTCTCTCTCACCCGCCCTCACCCAGTACTCGCACACGTTGCCATTCGCACCAGCTGTTGCATTGCTGGTGCTTGTCTTTTTCTCTCTCTTTCTGTCCCCTCTGTTTAATTTCGCTGCTGCTTTTCTTCACTTCTGATGCCGTTTACATCAGGGTGGAATGATTGACAGGATCGAGAGCAACATGGACCAGTCAGTGGGCTTTGTGGAGCGTGCTGTAGCAGACACTAAAAAGGCTGCAAAGTTTCAGCAAGAGGCTCGCCGTGTGAGTGATTATCCTCAAAAACAATGGTCAGGTTTCCCAAAAGCACTGTATTTTTATTTATTTATTTTTAATCACTTTGCATTTACAAATCTAGT
>VVHJ01022640.1:1720-20553 GCA_015107715.1 Tylochromis polylepis
TGTTGCTTTTTTTAAAAACTTTTTTTGTTTTTAAATTACTCTTCTGCGTAAATATCCAGCATCCTGATACAGCATTCATTTTGCAGTAGTCCCACTTGAGAGCAATAATCCAGATGTAAAGATGTGCATTTATGTAGGCCTCACGTTATAGATTTAGGTACATCATTCCACCTGAGGTCCTTCCTAAGTGCCAGTGTTTAGTTTGTGTTGTTCATCTCAAGAGTTTTGTGATGACTCAGGCTGGCAGGTCTGTCCCTGAGGAGATGCGGGCGTTGTCTTTCCAAGCCGTGTGTGTGTGTGTGTGTGTGTATGAGCGTGAGGTCTGGATGGAAAGAAGGACGAGCTTCAGATCCATTGTCCGGAGCCTCTGGTGCGCTGCTGCTTCTTCCTCTTCTTGCACACGTAATAAATCGGGAAAACAACCAACCCTACAAGCAGAGGAGGCAGAAAGTAGACGAGAGGTGAAACCGCTGTCCTGTCTATGAGCATTAAATGTTCTCCGTCATGCGGCACTGCAAACAAACGTGGTGTATGTAGAGCTGAAAGGCATCGGAGAGAGACGGCAGCACAACACTGATTCTATTAACGATGAACGTAAATATGAACCCGCCATCGTGCCGTATCAGTCCACAGAGGACCATCAGTCGGACTTACAGACGCAGGAAACAGATTAACATTAATTACAGTAATAACTACAGGTCAGCTGGGGCACAGCGCAGTCTGATTAGTCTCTAGCTGGATGTTCAGGCAAATGTACAGTATTGTGCAAGTCTTGAGCCCCTGACCTTCCTCATTTCTTTATATTTTGCTGAGAAAACTGGAGCGATTAATTGAAACCTGCAAACATACATGGAGCTTAAAGTCAATATTTGGTATAACCACCTTTGTTCTTCAACACAGCCTGAACTCTCTTAGGCAGCTTTCTTTAATTGGTCTTCAGTTCTCAAGGCTTCTTAAAGGGCATTCAAAGCTCTTATTTGGATGTTGGCTGACTTTTGTTCCGTTCTCTGTCGAGATGACCCCACACTGCTTCAGTAAATTTGAAGTCCGGGCTCTGGGGAGGCCAATCCATGACTGATAGTGTTCCGCTGTGCGCTTTTTATTTTAATCCAGGTGTGTTTTTACTGCATTGGCAGTGTGTTTGGGATCATTTTCATGCTGAAAAATGAAGATGAGGCTTCAGTGAACAAATATTGAAGTGGAGATGCATCTCTCGGGTCCCATTTCAGGTCTTTGCTGGATTTTTTTCCCCCTATTTCTTGAGAACATGACTTTCAGATACTGTTCATCCACTATAAATCTCACCTCCCCCAAATCTTTAGGGACACAACTTCCAGCTAAAATCTCTTTGGGAATCACTTTATTGGTGCATAAAATATTATTTCATACCTGTGAAACTACCTTATCACTGACATTTTTTTTTATACATTTATCTAAAGAAATAGGGACATATGATATGTTTTTGCTATACCAAAGGGCAAATTTTAAAGATAAAACTGAAATTGGTCCATTGCTAGGTTGTCTCTTATGTGTAGACACAATACTAGTTCATCCCTTGTGTTAGCTCAATTTTTAAAGCTTTTAAGCTTAAAAATCCTCTGAAAATGGTCAGGTACAGGGACTGGACTGAAAAAGAGTGAAGAAGCAGCCAGTCTCTTAAGACAACCATCAGAAAGCCTGGAGAACTGCTGCTCAAGACCACTTTAAAAAGTTACTGGAAAGTTTGGCTCATTGGAAGCCAAATACAAAGAAATTAGGGGTGACTCAAGACTTGCACAGTACTGTCCTTCCAGGAAACAATGGTTACTCCTTTATAGTGTTTCTCTGGATCAACAGCTTTGTCGTTTTTGAACAGAAAAAGTGAACTTTTACAGAAAATAAAAAGATGCCCATGACTGAAAACAGATGATAACAGAGCTCATTAGCAGCCTGGAGGAAAACAGTGAGCCGAACCATCTCGCTGGTAAGTGCTGACTGCTCTCACTGAAGCAGATTAGAGCTTGTGTGTGTTTATAACATGTTACCTATCACCAGCGCGAGAGCTCCGAGCACCACGACCAGCAGAATGACCACAGGAGCTATCAGCACCTTAGAGGCTGCGAAGAGACACAGGCAGAGGACAGGATGATTGTCATTTTTCTTCTTCATAAATTACAACATTTGGTCATCAGTGAATAGCTGCGAGATGGAAGTTACTGTAACTACAAATTAACTCCATCCGCAGTGTAATGTTCTTTATTAAATGCTACATCTTTGCTGCTAGCAGTGCATGCCACGAGAACAGTTATGAGCGCTGTAATGGGCCAGTGGCTCATTGTAAGCGGCAAATTAGCTCCCGGTTCACGGGCACCCTGCTGATATAACGAGCCGAAGCTGCCGCTGAGAGCAGAGTGAAAGAGAGCCATCAGAGGGGCTTGCATATATTTGATAACCGCGACTGGATAATAAGAATGAACATCTGATATGTGATTTTATCATGCTTCATCAGGAATCTCATGAATGAAGTACAGAGGTAGATGTGGATATGCTCACTTCTGTTGTTATTGGGTGGTGAATTCAAGTCAATCACTTACAAACAAGAGAAACTGGTTTATAAGTGCAGGAGCGCCAGGAAGGGCTTTTTCATTAAAGTGATGGTAGCAGGTGAGCTTTAGGGATGGCAAGTCTGTTTAATTATGGCTGTTCCACCACTCTGATCCAGACTGAAATACCTTCTGTTAAAAGTACAAATACCTCTGTTCTTCTCTGTGTTTAATATTTCTTAGCAGTCATGCTAAAACACTAAGACAGGATGCTGAACATGGTAAAGAGAATCCCTACTAATTCTTCCTGCTTCAGTGCAGCCCATAGACGATTATAAAGCCTCAATCTGAGTGTCTTCACTGTGGTTTCAAGGCGCCGATCTGACTGTGAAGCTGACTTGTGATCAACAAGTCCTTAGAAAATGAGCATACCCTGGATAATCCTCCTTTCTGACACTCAGAATGACCATAATTTACAAAATGGACTAGGTGTTTTATTCAGTATGACCTGAAGGTAACAACTTAGACCAAAAAGTCAACAGGAACGTGATGACTGAAGTCACAGAGAAACCGCAGGCCGTTTGTCCACACACGTCTCTAGGTCTTTGTGCAGCCGCAGGAGTCAGCCCCTGCTGGCCATTAAAAAGACTGCAACTTAAAGGCACCTAACCCTAACCCAGACTGAATTTACAAGCTCAATCACTCATTTCAGGTCACATCAAATTAAAAATTAAGCATATTTTGTAAATCTTGGTCATACTGTGGTTTAAAAAAAATGGAGACTTATCTGTGGTATGAAACTGCACCTTCATTTTCTAACAAGTGGTCAAAAACAACTTCAGATTCCAAGATTGCTGGTTCAAACAACTGTACTTCAAGTACAAGGTATTTGGATGTGTCACCACCTTGAAGACCCAAACTGTCACCCCCAGATGAGAGGGGATTGGTTAGGATGTTCAGGAACAATCCAGGAACCATCACGGCTGAACCCTGCCCTGAACAGGAAACTTCTGAAACACCAGCATCACTGTCCACAGTGAAGCAAGTTTTACGTCACCATGGACCGAGAGGGTGCCTACCAAAAGAGAAGGTCCTGCTTCAAAATCGACACTTCCTGCCTTCTGGAGAAAAGTTTTATGATCAGACAAAACAAAGTTTGAGTTATTTGGCCACAATTACAGGCAGCATGTTTACAGGAGTAAAGGTGAAGCTTTCAAACTTGAAAACATTGTTTCAGCTGTCAAGCACGGTGGTGGTAGCATCATGGAGCTGTTTTGCTGCAGTGGTACTGGTACACTGCACAAAGTGCATGGAATAATAAAGGAGGAGGACTACTTCCAAATACTTCAACCTCACTTCCAATTCAACAGCTCGACATTTGAAACTTGGACACAACTGGGTGTTCTAACAGGACAATTTCACCATGTTAACTGCAAAATAATAACTGTGAGAATCACTACTGCTAACTAAAACCGTACACTGTATGTATGAGGGGAAAAAAATCCTTTCCAATAATATTTTTGAAACTTTCAGGGACTGCATCCCTGCATGTGCTTGACACGCTGCAGTCAAGCACATACATACAGTACTTCCCCAGATTTTTCTGGGTGTAAGGTGTCTGTTACTTGTTTTGTACACACTTGTGTAATGAACAAAGGACATTGTCCTAGTCTGAAACTACTGTGGTGTGACAAAGATGCAAATACATAAAAGCCAGTGACCAGAGTTCACTCTCATCACGGCTTGAGCAAACAGCTCTCTGTTGTTTAAATCTGTGGCAGAACAGCAGAACACACGGTAACTGCCATAACGGGCCACTCCTAGTTGTAGATATGCAGCTGTGTTAGGATAAAGCTCACTATAGCTGAAAAGAGCAAACATGCTATGAAAACAGCTCTTTATCAATTAAACGCACCAACTTACCACAGACAGAGCCTCTAATTAGGCGTCTCAGATGGGGTTTATCAGGGAGATAGCGATACTTGCAGCCAAACACACTGAGGTTGGATGTGTGGTCCCCAAAAAATCTGACAGCAAAATGAAGTGAAAGATGAGATCGGAGAGAAGAGAAGGGCGAACAAAGCAGCCAGAGTGAAGAAAGTGGAGGACAACACACCTCAGGTGTCTGTAGCGCTCTCCGCAGCGGTAACAGAAGTTGGTGTTGCACTGCACACAGGTCATATGATCGCATCCCTCCGTACGCTGAATATGAATCTATAGACGAAGATTAAAAGAGGTGATTTAACATTAGCTGAATCTCCATAATGCAGCTTATCGTCTGTCACTTTAGTGCAAGTCTCTTTCAGTTTCACACTGAACACTATAAGCATCTAACAGCATCCGCAGTAGTACAGTACATCAGCAGTACAGATCAGGGAGCAGACTTTCTATAACCTCAGCAATAACTAGCTTTGAGCAGCTTCTTTTACTTGACACCAATCTGCTGTCTTCATCAAACATGAGCTCCTCTTCCTGCTTCCAGACCCATGGAGCAGCAGTGTGACAAACACAGATGGAAAGTGTTTACTGCTGTGAGCAAACAGTTCCCATATACCGGTAATTAGCTTAATTTATGTCTTCCTTTAGTCATCTGACAGTCAAATTAGATACTGCATAGACCAACTTGGTCGTAATGAGACTGCACGATAAGACCAGGCTGGTATTATGACTAGCAGAGAGATGCCAATGAGTCTACCAGATATAGTTTTGTGCAGCACACATGGCCATCATTTTTCAGTGTGCTCACCAGTTATGGATTGCTGCTGCCGTTGCACACATGCTTTTTTTTTTTTTAACATCTGTGCATCCATCCCGTTCTCTACAGCACTCCATCCATCATCTACAACTGCTTCAGTGCTTCTTAACCTTCATTGATTCATTCATCTACACCGATTTGACCCTCCATCAGTCAAATCCCTTTCCGTTTACAGACATTGTGGCCACTTTCAGGAGTCCTCTTCCCAAAATGTTGGAAACAAAAAGATTCCTCCGTCTATCGTTCATCAGAGTCTCACCTTGCACTTGGGGCATTTCTGGGCGTTTCTCTGTCCATGCTCAATGACACTCGCCCAGGTACGAAGCAGCTTGTCTCCTTTCCTGTAGTCGCGGCATTTGAGCCCGTCATGCCAGGGCGCATGGCATTTAAAGCACCACACAAACTGGCAATTGCTACACTGGATCTGCAGAGGAGACAGAAGACAGACACGTTTACCCACAAATAACCAACATGGTTAGCCTTAAAACTGGACAACTGCAGTTTGAACAACCACACTGAATGTGTTACTTTTGAGCAGAGGTATATATTTAGTACAGGATATTAATCCTTAATCCAAAATGCATTATTTTAGTAGCCAGCTATTTATATTTATACATACACATGACCCTTAATGAGGTCCCTAAATTTATCCATTTTCCAACCCGTTTGACCTTTTAGTTCCTGTCTCTTTAAGCCTGTCCCCTCCTGAAAGGCCCTTTTGATTGGTTCCCCCTCGCCTGGCTTCAGCAAATAGAACCTACTGCTTTTAAGCCCCGCCTTCTCATCGAGGGCTCACCCAAACCCACACCTCCAGCTGTGTAATAGATAACTACAAGAGGAAAATATGTGCCGAGCTGATGTCAGCTAGGCACAAGGTGAAAACAAAGGCTTAGGTGTTACTTCACACCGATTACCTTATCATTTTAAACTCTGCCCAATTTCATAAGAGCATCTGACATTATAATAGTATATAAAACTGGGGAAAAGGAATACACAAATTAAGTCCCTTTAATATTACTAAGATGAAGGCAACACACATCACACAAAAGTCTTATTTAAGACCTTTGGGTTTTGTAATTTGCCTGTTTTTTTTCCTAGGATTGTGAGGCATTTAATTCCTAAATGTTAGAGTTTGCCAGTAGGGAGATGACAGGGAACGGGGGAGGAGAGATGGGAAACGATAAGCAGCAAATATCTCTGTGCAGATGTGAACTGTGGATGTGGTTTATGTTGAACAAATAAAATCATACATCAGTAGGGCACCCTGGCCTTTGTTGCTCTTGACATGAATAAAGGCTTGGGATCTGATTTTATCCACTCGCAGTTAACCAAAGCAATTACTTTTACCTCAGCTCTGCTTTTGTTGCTTAGTGCACACACCAGCGGCACGAGGCACTCCTTTTTAATCACACAGCTCACTGCGACTTGCTGCGAGCATCCCTTTTTACTGTACAACATTACGGCAACTGTCATCGCCGATGCGTCAACTTACTTTATACTTGTGCTCGGAGCGGTTGGGGGTGTGCGTCTTTAGAGAAGTGAACTGACTGCACTGGGGGCAGGGCTTTGTGCTCGAATCCAGCTGACTGAGCTCCAAGAAGTAACGATATTTTGCCACCTCCTCTTTGGTTAAATGGGAAATCACCAGTCCTTCCTCCAGGTTGCCACTACACTCCGTGATCGGACAGCCGATAAGAGCTTTCCCCAATCGCACCTGGGGAAAGAACACAGACAGATGACATAGCATAGTGGAAAAAGCTGCTTTTAATGCACGTAGAGGCTCTGAGGAGGGTATTCTACCTTTAAATGTTACTGATAAACCTGTCACACGCTTCACAAAGAAATCAGTAAGCTTCATAAAACGTATGTCACCACTCGGGGGTTTGTTATGGTGCATTTCTCTGGCACAAATCTACATGCTGAATATATTTACACCACTGATGAGAGATGGTAAATAATTCACCAAAGACCAGAAGGACTGAGGGGCAGAGGGAGGTTGTGCAGATGCTGGAGGTTAATCTGCGTCAAAGCGCACAAACACAGGCACATTAGTGCAGCGTGAGTGCCTGACACTTGGTAACTCTGAGTGGACCTGAACCACAGTCTGGTGACCCAGTAAAACACTAACTAACCATAAGATCACAGACTCTGGAAGCAGTGCACTCTTTTATTTAGACTTCTCTTGAAGGCTTGTGAGGCTAAGGTAAACAAACCTGCTCACCCAAAAGCTTTCAAAGATAAAGCCGGATATTTTGACTCTGACTAAGCAACTTCAGGAGGCTGACATGTAATCCTGGAAATTACACAATCTGTTATTATCATGAGTCATTAATTTAGCCTTTACAGCGCTACGTGTCAACGTCCCGCAAACACGAACTCATCTACAAGATCTCATCTAACCCTACCTATAATGCAGTCTGTGATGCAGTAAATGCCACGGGCAGGATTAGAGAGAACTGAAATCCCACTGGAAATATTGCCTCCTATTCTTTTACCATCTTTTGTTTCAAACTCTGTTTTTTTCAATGTGCTTCCTCCCAGCTAGGGCTGATCTTCTTCTCTAGTTCCATTCATCTTTCATTTCCTCATTTTTCTCTCTCTCTCTGTCTCCTCAACACTTTAAATCCATCAAACCCTGTGAGACCTGTTACACTGACACATGATCAGGTCTTTTCTCCCCGTGTGCGTGTGTGTTTGTGTGTGAGAGAGAAATGGCAGGCCAAAAACAAATTACAATAGCATCAACCTCTGATGGTGGCACACCCATATCACCCACCCTCCCAAAAAACAAAAACAAAAACAAAAAAGACCAAAGAAAAACCCATATTGCATATATATAGTGAGCATGTATCATCCAAAGCTGTATTTATTGTTGCCACAACAGCAGCGCTGGGATGACCAGCACCAGACTGGTTGGACAGGTTATTTCTCACCTGCACGTGTCAGAGTGTGGTCTGTTGAAAATACAGGTGACTTTGTTCTGTGGTTTTACTGTCGTGAGTGAAAACATAAACAAATACAATGAGAAACCTGAGTTTACCGCGTTAGCAGTGAACCGTTCGCCTACCCGAGTCAGTCTGAGCACCTAAACTGCCACGTGCTGCACGTATTTGACAACTAGTCGACCGAGGCTGGGTTGTAAACCAACAGCATTGGGTAACATCCAGCTTTGAATCTGTTCATAAGAGCAGCAGATGATGTCAGCATGACGTGGACCAAAATGACCTTAAGGTAAAACAACTGGTAGTAAGTGTTTAGGCATGTAGGAGGCTTTAAAGGGGACTAGTGTTTGGCAATCTGCGATGCAGTATTTGCAATCTTGGACTCTACTAGAATAGCTTTGCATGATTTACAGTCCTGTCCCCCTGCCCTCATACCCAGCCGGTCAAAGCGGATGGCTGCTCCTTCCTTAGCCTAATTCTGCTGGCGGTTTCTTCCTGTTAAAAGGGAGTTTTTCCTTCCCACTGTCACCAAGTGCTTGCTCAAAGGGGGTTGTTTGCTTGTTGGGGTATTCTCTGTTTTATTGTCAGGTCTCTACCTTACAATATAAACCCCCTTGAGGTGGCTTTTGTTGTGATTTGGTGTTATATAAATAAAGAAAAAATTCACAGTAAAATAATTTGTCTCACAGGTTCAGCCAGCTTATCAACTGTCTGAAACGAGCGCTCTCTTCCTGTTCCCTTTAAGCCAGCTTTCAGGTGATTGCCTGCCTCTGATAAACTGAACATTTGAAGAGCAGATGGGTGGCTGTGTCCCTGAGATGACCAGATTAGGGATTTCCACTTTTGCTGACATCGTACAGAGGACAGAGTACAAAAAATGTCTAGAACTTAGTGTTATGGGCAATCTGAAGCCTGAGGTTTTGGCTCATAGGGCTTACCCATAGTTAATCTGACCTCATGAAACCTCTCGTCACTATTTGTTTAATAAAACTAAGCCAAAATTGAGAAGCAGTGTATGAAAAACTAAATAGACGCATACTGCTTCTATCATACGTCTAAGAGGGTAGGTAGCAGCTAGGTGCTGGTAATCAAATGCATCCCATTAATGGATCATCAGGAAGTGTGAGCACCTCTGTGAAAGCAGAGGTTCTGGCAGTTTGCTGGTCTGAAGCATTCAGGTGTGTGTTAACATGCATCAGTAATGATCTTAGAGGAGCAACTACTGCTCCCTGTTAGCCTGGGAAAGGTTATAAGGCCATTTCCAAACTATCTGGAATCCATCATCCCACAGAGAGAAAGACTATCCCACCCCACTAAGCCCATCATCACCTCATACCAGCTGTCCAGCATGGTGATGGAGGGGTGATGATTTGAGTCAACCATGAGCTCCTCTGTACACCAAAGTATCCTAGAGTCAAATGTGAGGCCAACAGTTAAAGCGTGGCTCAAACTGGATCACCAACAAGACAATGATCTCAAGTAGAGCAGCAAATCTACAGCATGATGACTGAAAAAGAAAAGCATCAATGTGCTGCAATGGCCCAGCCAAAGTCCAGAACTCAACCTGATTGAAGTGACCATTGTAAAGACCAGCGGGCTAAAACAATTCCTCCACAATCATGTGAGAGACACAGAAAACAAACACTTCAACTTACTGCTGCTAAAGGCGGCTCCATTGAATCATGTAGGACACTCAGCTTTTCACACACTGCTTCTGCATTTTGGCATAATTTTTGTTACATAAATAATGACACAGTGTAATATGTCATGTGCCGGTGTTCATTTAAGAACGTGCTAATGTCCTGATACATATAACCTTGGAAATGAAAGCGGGTGTGCTTTCTTTTTACATATTTCTGTATATTTCTGTAGACAACATGCAACAGCAACGATTACACTGCCTAGATTTCAATGGGTCTTTATTTAGCACAACAAGTAAGTTCCAGGTTTAATCCCTGTTATAACAACATGGCTGGCATCGGTTCAGTGCAACATCCATCCATCCATCCTGTAATACATAACCAAGATCCCAGGAGCAAAAGCAAAAACCAAAGAAAAAAAACAACACCAAATCCCAAGTGTCCCATCTGTGACAACATCCATCTGACACAACGCTTCTACTGAGGGTAAGCGCCAAGTGCGTGTGCTAAAAATTCCACCTCCACAAGATAATGTACATGACCCTTTTTCTTTTTTTTTTTAAATTCTCAGCGTGCTTATCAGAGAGCCGGCTTGGCTCTGTGTTTGCATGAATGTTCATGCCCTGTTATCAAAGCAAGACAACTGCAGATAAAAATGAACCTGAATGACTGATAAAGTGTGCTTTATCTATACAGATTAAAGCCAATCTTAGCAACAGTAGCAAGGAGATGAGAGTGCAGTTCCTCCCCGGGCTGTAAAAGCAACAAGCAACAGGGATTATGACTGAATGATTGCTGACCGGAACCGTCTGATGAAGAAGCCACAAGAAGGCAGAAAATCCATCCTGAAACACTTTATCTCTGGTAGAAAGCAGCACTGGCTAGCAAATTGTAATTTTACTGTCAGTGCAACATGAACATGTGCAATAAACGGTTATTTAATTTCTCTGTTCAGTGGGCTAGTCAGTGTTTCAGGGTCTGTGTTAGCGGTGGACCTATAAAGCAGAAAATAACTGCTAATACGCACAATTTAATATTCGCTTATTTATCACAGATCACACGGTCATTGCAGTGCTGACCACTGTTACTGAACACTGCAGTGTCCTCACATCGTGCAGGCCTGGTAGGAAGCAGCAATGTGCCTTGTTCTGCAGTCTGATAGCTACTATACTGGAGAGTAATCAATCTATCAATTATTAATTTTCTTAATGGATCAGCATAAATCAACAGAAATGACTCCACACTGATATTAATCATAGTGGAAAAACTCATTCTTCTTCTATGACATTGTTGCCTCTGTGTTGACTGATTCAGCTGTTTTTATCCATCTTATTCCTCCAGATACCAAAAGGCATTTTCTGGGAATGTAGGAACCAACCCAGAAGGGGACGATCCCACACTTTGTGCGCCTTTGGGATGCAACTGGACATACTAATGCACATAAGAATAAAAGTCCTCTATCTGAAGGTGGGATCCTCCTTTAAAGAGCCTGAGAGAAAGACGCTGAATAAGCCCAAAGAGCTCACAAAGTCCTCTATTGTGAAAACCACCGCTGCCAGGTCCCAATTTTGGTGTGGCATGCGTCTGTGACCCAGATTCACCGAAAAAGTACTCATCACAAGACAAGAAGACCTGTAGATTTTCGCACTCACTCGTTAATTAACCCTTAACGTGGATCTTTTTGGATGCATGCGAAACACGTGGGGTGGGGGGTGTCACCACCTGGTATACTCGAAAGCCAAGCCCCTGCCTCTAAATGTGGATTAAATACAAAATATAGCACAAGAAAAGTGTGACGGAGAAGACTGCAAAGTTACTGCTGCTCAAGGACACCTCAGCCAGCTGCTGCTGACCGACCCAGCGAGGCCTGCTTCTGGGACAGGCCCCTTTGTTTTCACTGAGACACCCCCCACTGCTCCCTAACCCAACCAACCTGGGAGCTGACGTAGAGTTTCAGACACTCGTCACACACGGCCTTCCTGCAGCAGGGCAAGGGTGCGATGGTTTTCTCTTCCATGCACACCCGGCAGCTCTGCATCGCACCCTCGGCGCCGGCCTGTTCCGCGGACAGCCGGTGGGACAAGTCCCCGAAAGGATCCACCAGGTCGTCCACTGTGTACGGTGGCGGCTCGGGACTCGAACCCGCGTCCAGCCCAGTTTCCAAGTCCCGTTCTGACACGTCCGGTGCGACCGTGTCATCGGAGCGGTCCGTGATTTCGGCATCTTTTCCATGGCTGTCGTTGGCGATGCAGTAAACGGTGCAGTAGATGTGCTCTTTGGCGCTGACAGACCCCTCCGGAGTGGCCGTGCTGCCGCTGTTGTCACACGTATGATGGCGCTCACCTATAACGGTTAAAAATTCAACTCCCCGAACATCCGAACTCGGTAACTCGCTCGAGGTTGGTTCGTTTTCTACCTCGGCTTCGCCCGTCTCTACGTCCGACTTTGTAGACCCGCTAAAATCAGGTCCATAATCTTGAGTGTCGTTAACGCTTCCTTCGTGGTTTTCATACTCGGCTCCGCACTGCATCCGACTGCCTCCGTTTAGACGGAAAGAGGGAGATTTTGAATCCCCGAAATTCTTCCTCAGGATGTCGACAGCGCTCGCCCTCCTCCTCGCTCTCCCTCCGCCGTTGCAGTTGTTGTTGTTGTTGCCCTCCGCATCCTTCCCCCCCGGGTCCCTGTCGCTTTCGTCCAGCGATAGCCGGGAGTTTGACCTGGTGACACGTCGGCTCAAATCTCCGAGCGTCCGCTCAACTTTACCGTCCGTGAGGGAAGTTTGTGTCGGCAGGTTGCGGGACAATTTCACCCTCCCCTCCTCGAAGCCGCTGATGAAACTCGGCATTTTACAGGCGTCAGCTATCGGGCCGTCATTTTCCATTCCCGATTTAGCTCTCCCCATTTGGAGAGCAGCTCTCTCCCGTGCGTACCGCCGCCTGCTTGTCTGTCTGCCTCTCACCCAACTCCCACTACCAAAACAAAACAAAGCAGGCAGCTCGCTGCTTCCGGGTGTCGTCGTAAGCGTGCGGGAGAGCAGCGATAGGCCGATGGGAAGCCTAGTGGTGGAGATCGGGGAGAGCCAAACTCTCCTTTAATCTATGGCACCAAATAAAAACAGTGCTCATGGTGCTAAGTGTGAGGAAGTGTGAGCCAGAAGGGCTGGTCCACTGGCTCTTCTGTTTTTGCCCTAGGCCTTTGTACATTGGTGTCAAACATAACACCCGGGGGCCAGAATCGGCCCACTAAAGACTCCAATCTGGCCCACTGGATGGTTTAGAAAATTTGGAGGGCATACATTTAAGACTTTGAATTGCAATTTATAAGGTTTTACTGTGTTTCCCACTGATAAAGAGCTCCTCCATGAACATTCATAGTACACGAAGTAAAAAGTAAGTAATAGATAAACAATTAAATTACAGAAATTTTCTGTTTTTTCAGTATTTGCTATAGAAATGCATGATTTTTTTTTAAAGTAGATGCACTAAAAAAAAAAAAAAACCGAGGAAAAATCTGATTTTCTTCCAATCCAGCCTACTGTACAGTTTTAGAAAATGTGAAGGAGTGCACAGATTTTGAACTTTTAACTGTATTTTCATAGGTTTTACAGCTTTTCCTGATAAAGACTCTCCCATTGTCATTCATACTACGCCAAAGTACTTAACTAACAGATAAACAATCACAAGACAGGAAAGTTCCCTTTTTCCATTATTACAGTATGTCACAGTTTAACAGAAACTTTATTTTTGTAATTACAGGACAACCTGCGTGTGCAATGAACTGCCATAACTTTTTCTGTAATTTTACACATTTATCATTCAGTTTCCCTTAAGATTAAAGTGGCCCTCTTATGTGGCCCACAGTGTAAAACAAGTGTGACATCCCCGCCCTCGTAGGTTCATCAACCTGTCCTTGTAATGACTGCAGCTCTGCAGCTGGATCTTACAATACACTGTTAAAACAATTAAATAATAATAAAAAAAGACCCATCAAATAAAAGCTTAAGTTTCTTTGACATGTCAGCAGTAAATTAAAGTAAAATTACAGCCTGCTTATATAACTATTGTTTGTAAATCTAAAGAAAATTTTCAGTTAAATAAGTTTTGCTTGTAAAAAAACCCCAAACTATGATCAATTTTAGAAAATACAATATTAAAAGATATTAAAGAAATCCTGAGAATTCATTGTCTGAACAATTTGCCATTCTGTCCCATCACCACAGAGAATTGGACCGTGATTTAATTTCTTTTTTCCTGCCTCATTCCAGCTTTCCATCAATTTTCATAAATGTAAAAAGCTATTAATCTGTATTTTTACAGTAACTACTACTGAACAGTCCAAACCACTGAAGCATATAATCATCATTCTTGTAATGTAAAAATATTAACTGTCCTTCTAACCAAGGTTTGTGTTTATAATAATGTGTTTTTGTAATACAAAAAATGTCCGTATTTTTTTACTGTAAATGTTTTTTTTGGGTTTTTTTGCAGAGTCTAAGAGGTCTTTGGGCAATTCATTTCTGGGAAATTTTATTGAAGGAGAACAAAAGCCTTCAGATTGTTGCGTATCTGCTGTGGCAATGTCCTTGAGCAAGATACTGAATCTTTGTCAGCTTCGTTTACAAGGAGAAACTGAATACATCACTTTGTACCACTGTGCAAGTCATCATAACAACTCAGAGAAGAAAGAATCGAGCAACAGCAGTTGTTGTAGAGCACTTATTCTTCGTTGCATCATACTCACAGTTCTCCTCTTCATAAAAACCCAGCTCTGGGGTCATTTCATCAGGAAAAGTGAAGAATGAAAACAGTTTGAATGGACACATTTTTAATGCAGCACTGTTGGTACAACTTTCAAATAAATCTAAGTAGGCTACCTGTAAAATGGGTTGTTAGCTTTGTTACAACTTCTCATTAATGCCACAGGGCTGGGGCCACACGCTAATTAGTTTACTTGTTCTGGTTGTGCCCAATTGGTTTTAGTGGAGAATGCCAACAATGTTCAGAGAGGAAAAAAAAACCTTTACAAGTGCACGCTTATTATATAAGGCCTCAAACCCAATCTGGAGTGTGCTGTTTTACACAGAACAGGTCAAAAAGTAACTAGTGTGCAGGGTATAAAATTGCTCAACTACTTGCATTCTTCACCATTTATTCAGCCTTACAAATAACTGCCCTTGCTCACTCTGGGAATGTTTTTCCATATTGGTGGGTAGATGTGTCATTCCTTCCTTTAACACTGATTTGCTATTGAAATGACTGCTGTAGTTTTTTGGAACAGGAACAACATCTTCCCAGCTTTGACTGCATGTGGGAGTTAAACAGGCGTAGTTGTTGATGACAGGGTGGACTGAATATTTTAGAAACTGCTGATCAGCTGCAGTTTTCCTAAATAAGCATTGCTAGGGTTTACAGATAATGGTCCAAAAAAGATCAGTGAAAATGTCTTGTTGATGCCAAAGGTCAGAGGAGAATGGCCAGGTACATTTACATCAATCGTTATAATCGGGGTAAGCAGAAGAGTAGCTCTGAATGAGCAACACATTGAACCTTGAAGCAGCAGAAGACCACACTGGGCCAGCTATGAATAGAATCCTAATACTACAGTTCACACAGGCTCACCAAAATTAGACAACAGACAAATGTTTTTGGTCTGACGAGTTTGGGTCTTTGGTGCAGAATTCACACGGTAGGGTTAGAATTTGGTGTAAACAACATAAAAACATGAATCAATCCTACCTTGTATTAATGGTTCAGATTGTTGTTGGTGGCGTAATGTTGTGAAGGATATTTTCCAACATACTTAGTACCAACTGAGGATCGTTTAAAGGCCACAGCCTACCTGAGTATTGTTGCTGACCATGTCCATCCCTTTGTGACCACAGTGTACCCATCTTCTCATGGCTGCTTCCAGCAAGATAACGCACCATGTGACAAAGTTCAGCTAATCTCAAACTGGTTTCTTGAACATGACGATGTGTTCACTGTACTCCAGTGGCCTCCACAGTCACCAGATCTCAGTCCAATAGAGCACCTTTGGGATGTGGTGGAACGGGAGGTTTACATCATGGATGTGCAGCTGATAAATTTGCAGCAACTGTGTGACGCTGTCATGTCAGTATGGAGCAAAAGTTTCTAGCACCTTGTTGAAGCTGTGCTACAAAAAAACTAAGGTAGTGCCAAAGGCTAAATTGGGTTCAACCCAGTACCAGCAAAGTGTGAGCGTATACTTGACAAAAACCCCTGAAGTCCACAGAAATAGCTCAGTCTGTAAATACGCCATCATTTACATGCATAATATAGCTGGGATGAATAATCTGAGCTCCTGCTAATGTCTAAAAGGAATTAAAGAATAGAGGACACAGTACAGACGTTCCTTCTCCACACTCTACTTTAATCCCAGCTGTCTAGTTTATGTACAGTCAGTCACCTGTGGGAAACCCATCATATAACGAGAAGGAACTAACATACATACATGGTACATTCTAGTCAGTGGCGAATTTCAACAAATCAACCCAGAGCCACAGAGAAAAGACTGGACATCTCTGCTCCCACTTTCAGTAAGTGGCACATTTACATAAAGATGTACTATGAGAATGGTTGCTAAATACATGACGATCATGTCTTATTGCATTCTCTAAATGCTCGTCTAACAGAAGATTATCTGTTCCAACAAACCAATTTCCCCCCAGAATTTATGCTGTATTAAATTAAAGCACAGATTTCCACCTAAATCAATTATCTAAGAGAACTCTGCTATCTGGTATCTCATACCACACAGAGTATCTTGTAGCTTTTTTATTGCAGAGTCAGAGTTTTACACTGGCTTGATTGAATGTTTATTTACACTGATCAACACAATGATGCTTGGCTCAGTCTTTTCCTACAAATTCTTTTTTTCTTTCATCACACAAAAGCTCTGCTAACTGTTCCAAAGTCTAAATGGGCTCAAACCGCTCTCAAGATAAATAACAAACAGTGTAGCTGCTGTTTTCCTTGCTACTTTAAGAATGCATTATTACTGTTGTTATTGCTGTTTTTTCACCTTTAACGAGCTCTTCCTTCAGCTTAAACTGGTGCCGCGCTTTAGAGCAGAGTGTGCGTTTTTTTAAATTGTCTTTTTGTTAGGTTCTGGGTTCAGGTCTGCATAGTTCACCATGACATAGAAAACAATGCACTGCAGTACACAGTCCCAGATGTGGTCTCACACACACACACACACACACACACACACACACACACTTGGGTCACATTATATTTCTGAAATCCTTTCTCGCTTGTTAAATGTACCAAATGAGGACTTCCTAGATTACTGATTACACAGCGTGGTCAAAGACAAATTTATTAACAAATAAAATCCACTTTCAGTTCAAATAAAGTCATTTCATAATGCTGCAACTGACCATCTCTTTCAATTAAGCTTCACAATAATGGAACATTTTCACAGATTTGAACTTTGCAAAACAAACCAATCTGTCAGAAAGCCACATGTGCGCGTATTTGGTTGACAGTTCAAATATAAATTCAAATATAAATGAATATTAGTTCATTTAATTATGCGTTGAAGTGAAAGTGAATTTCGAGCCCTAACAGACCAGTTAATTAAACAATTACAGCCTATAGTGCAACTAATACTCTCTCCCCGCCTTCTCTTCTCTTTCTCTGATTTCAAATATACTATACAGTTAGAAGAAGTAAAACATAGTAGTCCCACTTATACACAACATCATACAGTATTAGTCAACTAGAAAAAACAGTAAACACAGCCACATGTGAATAAAAAACGTCTAGAAGGTCAAAGTTACATTTCATAGTTTTACATCGTAGTAGCTATTTTTCTCCTTTAACTCAGCAGACATTTCAGACTGTGTTATTTATAGAAAAAAACCCACAAAGTTCACATTTAGGACTCTTTGAGGAGCCTTTGAGGAGCATTCGACAAACCAAATAGTTCCCATTTTTAAGTAGCTAGTTAGTCACACGCAGCATGAGATTAAATATGCAACAGTTTGGGAAACACCTCATGCAAACACACAAAATGCTGTTTCTGTCCTCCGGAGTGACCGTGGGCGGAGCCCCACAGGGCAGCGATTCGGAACCCCTGGAGTTTCGTTACAAAACGGATACTGAAGCTAACTGGCCGAGGGGGTGTGGAAGGTGGATTTTGAGATGAATTTTGTTGAGGAAAACAGTCTGACCTTGTCCATCCTTATTTCATGAGAAGCCAGTGTTTTTCCCACCAGAAAAAAAAGACAGTTTCTCAGTAAAAGAAGAAGGCCTCAAAACATTTGGTCCGGTGATTACAATACAAATGCAACATCAGTCACATTTCCAGAAGGAATCAGTTGAATTAAAAAAACAAAACAAAAAAAAAAACTTGCTGGCTATCTGAAATGCCAATGTAATTTGAATTTGTGATATCTTTGATCAGTTTTCTTTCATGGAAACCCTGCAAAGTAAACTTGAGACCTACTATTATTGGTCCCAGTCTGTGTCTCTCTGAAACCAAGGTCTACAGAGGTCCATGTGATGGTACAGTTGGCACTTTCAGCATTAAAAGTGGAGTAATGAGGTGAAAGAGGAGAACTGCTAAATGTTTTTCTCTGTTTTTTTTTTCTCATTAGGCTGCTGGCGAGGGTGTGCAAGGATACAGCAAACCTTTCTTTTCCCATTTGTTTCTTTCAATCTTTTATCATTCACCACAAAGGCGAAGCATCAAATAATGCGTCAAAGAATATTATTTAAAGGCTTCCCTGCTCTCCAGTGATGGTGACCACCATCTTTCGGGAAGGTTTCCTTCTCTAACATCCAGCTCCCTGAACGGACAGAAAAATGCCAATTCACGACACGACAGGCTGCTCTGACTGTGATTGTCATTTCTATAAAGTGTTGCCTGTAGAAGATTTTGACTGCTTTTGAATTGTTATTAAAGAGAGCTGGATATTGCAAAAAAAAAAAAAAAAAAGGGGGGGGGGGGG
>VVHJ01022645.1:1239-22889 GCA_015107715.1 Tylochromis polylepis
TGCAAACCTCTTATTTCTTCTAAACCTGTATCCCCCCCACCCCCCTCCCTTCTATCCATCCATCCATCCATCCATCCATCCATCCACTTTGTCTAATGAATATTTCACATAGAAATGCTATTTTTAGATGTCATCATTCCTGCGCTCCGTCCATCAGGCTCAGCTTTCTGATCTGCACAGTTTATTCAGTCGTTATCAGATTGAGGCTGAGTTTCATGTCACTTTCAATTAGCATCGATTCTTAGAACAAAGACGTTTTTGTTTTTTTTCCATTTCATTCATAAAAGATGGAAGGTTCACTCTAATTAATTTTAGCATAGAGCAGCTTTTATTAATGTTAAGAGGAAAAGTGCTTCTCCCAATTTTGACTGGATGTCATTCATTTGGCTGCAGCTCTTTTTTTAAGACCTGGTAGGGTGACAGTTGGTCACATCTGAGAGAAAATGTCTTTTTTGTTCTTTTATGGAAAAGATGACCATAATTTGAGCCTTTTAAGTGGAAGAATGAAATCACCGGTATTTTATCTGTGAGTTAAGTTCCTAAAATTCTATGCAGTCTTTTAATCGTCTCACACCTTAAAGTTATGACACAGGTAAAGGACAGGTTTTTTTTCCTCTCCTCTTCCTCTGTGTGAAATCCCCACCCATTTTATATTCAGACCTTCTCTTTGCGAGGGCAGCCAATCAGAAGAAAGTTGGCTTAAAGTGGGAGGAGCTAAAATAATTTTAGAGAATGGATGAACTGAAGGGCTGCACCAGTGCCAGTATAAGATGCATTTTAATAAATGTGGCAATGAATCATGCAACGGTACTCTAGAGTTCAAGAATAAAGACATGGAGTTGAAAATAGAATAGAGTGAGTAAACTCTCATAAATCATACAAATACTGTAACTGGTTTTACATCCTGGTTTAGCTCGTGAGATACCAGTATGCACAAGAAAAAAAACCCAAAATCCCAAAACATCCCCATTATTATATTTAAAGAAAAATCTACATTTTCCTGACATTATTATTGGATTTTGATGCATTTTTAAATTCTCGCATTTTACAAGAACTGTATCTTCCTCTATGTTTGCTTACTTCGTTCTCCCTGTAATATTAAAGATCTTTACTGTACAGTATAAAGCACTTCTAGATGACAGTTGTTGTGAAGTCATGCTATAAAATATTAACATCGCTGAGAAAAAAGCCTGAATGAAATGAATGGCTGACATGTTTTTTTTGTGTGAGGCGTTTCCCCTCCTCTGAAAGCTCTAAGCAGGACATCTGAAAACCTCCCAGGGTTGGAGCTCTTTTCACTTTCCCCTTTAACCCATTAAAGCTTATCCCCTCCCACCCCACTGCCTGCTCACTCAGTCACAGGATTTGGATGCATGCTTGGCCATTCTTTGCTGTGTGAATTTGGGGTGAATGTGTTTGTGTTAGTGCGCAGAATGAGCATGCATGTAGCACGAGTGAGAGAGGCAAACACTGCAAATGCTCACTCGCTCAGTGTTTGTTCAGCAGTAACAAAGACAGAATTGGACCTCAGAGACATCGCTGATGAAATCAAAAGAAACGGCAGCATATTTTAGCGTTTTTATTGCACAGAACTAAAGACAACTATTGGCTTTGGTTTGAGGAGGAAGCATGCAGCACTGCAGTGGTTTTAAGCCTTTCTTCTTTCTAAAATCAACTCTCGTGCTTTTTTTAAGGGTAATTATCCAGTATCGCTGTCAAATACAAATGTTTATATTTTAAAAATACGGTCTGGGTCCTTTTGTTGCAAAGTTACATTTTCTACTGACTGAATATCTCATCCACTGTGCATAGCTCCATAATTTTTCTGCATCATAGAAATCTGCAGGTCAAATGCTGGGACGTGAAACAGAGATTGGCGTGACGTCAGAGTTGTACTGGACTGTTGTGAGCTGGACATATTTATCATTTCACCTACATTCCGACCCCACATTCGATCGAGAATTCTAGACAGCGTCCGAGCGAGGCTGAGGACACAGTGAGCTTGCTCCGTAGGAAGACTGGGAGCGGATAAGTAATGGCTGAGGAGCACAGACATCTGGAAAGAACTCAAAGTGAAGTCATCGTTCCTTCTTATAAAAAAGGAGCCAGCTTCTAGTTAGACCCAGAACCGACTGCAGAGGTTTGATATCTCATCTGGGCTGAGAACACTGGCATGGGTAAAAGGACGTCTGGGAAGCCCCACCCTCAGATAAGGGGAATAAAATGTTAGAAATAAGCTTTGTTCTGTGCATATTGTGGAGAAGTGGGTTATTGTGAGAGTCCTGTTGCTCTGTGTTTGGTGCTGAATTGTAGGTTACTGGCTGTGCACATGTATTCACACAGTGGTAGCAAAAAATGAGATTAGAAGCAAGTTGGCGAAGCAAAAGCAGGATCAAAACCAACTCATCAGATCATATCAAGGACAGATTGGATCTTTTCCCTTTGAGAGAAGCTCAGTGGGTTTGGACGGATGCTGGGTAAACAGTCCAAACCTGATTTGAATCTCCACCTTTTTTTCCCCCCAGATTTGGGAGTTTATTACAAAAAGAGTTCTGAAAGTGGGAATATGAGTCCAAATTTTCTGTCCTGCTAAACAATTACAGAGCGTTGTCTTTACATCTGCTGCCCTTAGTGTAAATTTTGTATGTAAACTCCACACTGTGGTCTTCATGCATGTGTAAACATCCATAGCTGGAGGTTTGTGTTTGCTTTAATGTGTTCTTCTATGTGTGCCCTGCAGGCCACCACGCAGGCAGCATCCCATTGAATTACTATAATGGGCTGGTAATGGGCCTCACTGAGTGGTTGGGGGTGAGGGAAGCACCGGGAACAAGTCAGAGGTCAGCGTGCTGTTCTGGAGCCCACAGCTTTCACAGTGTGTGGGTTTAATGGGTTTATGTTAGATTAAGCCTGATGGTGGACGGGGACTCTTAAAAACAAGATATTTTTATTAAGCACATTCAGATGCAGTGAAAGTGACTTTTCGAGCCAACAGCCAAAACAGCCATCAACAGGAAAATAAGTCAAATTTCCTTTTGTGTGACATAAATTTGCCCAAGTGCATTTAATTTGGATAATTATTCCTTTGAATACAACCTTAAAAATGAAGAAATAAAACACCGATCAGTGGTTAATCAGCTCAAGCCGGAATACAACTGCACAACTGTTGGTATCAGAAATCAGCTGAACTTATTTCATACTAACTGCATACAAAGATCAAACAATGAAGTAAATCTCAAAGGTTTTGTAAACCTAATGCTTAATAATTTTTTCTTCACTGTCCGAGCTTCACAGTATTAAAAAGGACCTGTTTACACTGAGGAAAATGTCGTGCCTTGGGTTAAAGCAGTAACCCTGCTTGTTGACCGATCACCTCACTTACACCATAACCCGGCTGTGACGGAGCGGTACCAGCTGACAGCCAGGCATGAGAATGGACTGCATTATAGTTTCATTATTTTCCACTTGGTTACACTTTTCTCCACCCGCTTTTACATTTGCTTTCCCTCACTGATAGGGTGAGGCACTACTTTACAATTGGTTAAGTTCACAAAAAGATCATGGTTTGGATTAAAATATGGCCCTTCAAGCTGGTTGGACAGCCTCATCTCACTAATACCATAACTCGGCGTGTTGCTGACAAAAGACCCCTGAGACATAACTGAGTGGCTCTGAAGGAGAGTGGGCTGTAGGTTTGAAGGTCAGGCAGAGAGAGAAGTTTGTTCCGTGCTGCCTGGAAAATTTCAGCATAACACTTGCATACGGCCTACTCTACACTGAGATCAAATGACTGTAATTTTCATTTCCCCTCCAAAAGTACAATTTGTCTTCCCAAAAAAGGGTTGCACATGAGCAGTTTCAGAATTACCAAGTAAAACTGTGAATAACTGGAATAATAAATAAGCGGAATAACCTTACACTGCTCGTGTCCTTTGACCTCCTGTTTTCTAACACTCATAATCTGTACCAGCAGAGGAGCATGAAACATGACCTCAGCTGTGATTGTTTTTCTTGTTTGGATTGCACGGCCTGTGTGCATAATCGTGCCGAGCGCCGTGTCCAAAAAGTATTATTTAAAAAAACGAAACAAAAACAAAACAAAGTACAGATGGGCAAACAGCAGCTGCTGGCTCTGTTTTATTGACTCCCAGTAATCCAACATTACCTCTATGCTAATTGACACTGAGATTATACATGGTGAACCAAGACGTGAGTGCATCTCCACCAGGAGACAAATATGCCATGCCAGAAATCAAAGCAGAACTACTTCCCCCCCTTTTTTTTGAACACGAGGCTAATGTGACGCTAATGTAGTGGGTCAGCGAACGTGATCGATGGCACCTCATTGGTCCCTCCAAAGTTGATGCACGTCTCACTCCTGAGGTGCAACAGATGGAGTTATCATCGCTGAGCGTGTTGAGGAGAGTGTGAACGAGTGCGTAGGAGAGCAGCCTGCAAGACGGGGTCAGAATTAACATTAGTTATCATAAATTATAGACCTTCCATTTACATTTTTTAACACAGTGTTCTTCAGCCTTTGCATAATTGGTTATTTCGCTCTCACTCCATCTTAATTCCCCAGTCTGACCCACACTCTGTCACTTTCTCGCTTGCTTTCTGACCCCATCACATTTTCCAACTCCCCCATCTCCTCCTGCCCCAATCCCCGCCCCCGATTCTGCTTGATGGACTGATGGACATTTATGTTGACCTGATTAGGCTTGGCACATCTGGCAGTTGTGTGTGTGTTTGTTTGTGTGGGGCTTACTGAGCGTTGTACTGAGAGTATACGTGCACACCTTCTGCATCACCATATCGATGTGTTAATGTGGTGCGTTTGTGTTCGGACGCATCTGATCACTGTCAGCTGCTTTTCTGGAGATTAACACACTTAAAGGCATCATTTGCTTTCTGCTGTGAGGCTGATCCTTTCCTCCACATTTTAAAACCCTTCTGCAAGATAACCTTTTTATTTTTAATGATACGTTTATTTGATGTTGAGTATAACAGGATTAAAAATGGCAAAAAGCTGGGATTCATAAGAGAAGTGCAGTAATAAAGCTCAGGCAATATTGGTCGCTCTGTAGGCTGCGGAAATCTAACTTAATATGTTTATCAAGCCTTTTTTTTCCCCCCTGAAAAAGTCTAAGGGCAGGTTCATTGAACTGCAGTTTAATTTTAAAAAGAATATGAACTGAGCTAAACATGCAGCAGCCTGGTGAGTTTGTGCTTTTAGGCATGCAGAATTGCACCAGCGAGCAGGAAAGTGACGGGCAGACAGAATGAGTGCAAATCACTTTGTAATGAAATACAGCACAGTCGTCATTTTCATCTCAATTATCTCGTTTCATAATTGCCTAAAGCTGAAATCATAATGAAAAATAACATTTCATCAACTTCTCATCTTTTATAACAAAAACATTCAGTTTATTATTATTTTATTTATTACGTTATTTAACCAGGAAATGAAGCTCTCGACATTAAGACTCTCTTTGGCGAGTGTGTCTACGTCGCAGCGAATGCCTCCAGTGTGTACTCAGCTTTAGGTGCAGTGAGGTGGCTATTACAATACGTGATGGTAACCATCACACTGACTGCGTAACTGAAGAGCAGCTGCAGTAATGACCGACAGGCAGAGTCAAAGATCGTGTCATGGTTTGCAGATTTGATTTTCTTCTGTGGAGTCTCCACTTCTGTGTTTCTGTGTCCGCCTTTTCCTGTCTGTGTGCCGATGCTGTATAATCTTGTGGAACGGTAAAAAACAGCAGGTCATGCAGAGTTCGTAGCACCTGAGCAGTGAGTCACTTTGCATTCATTTAGCACAGTCGCAGATTTATAAATAAAGCAGAAGTGTTTCGGGGGGGCTGTGGTCAGAAAATAGAAACAGACATGTGCCTGCATGTGAAATTTACTCTGCATTTGAGTGCTGGCATTTTGAATTTCTGTGCTAGTGCTTCTGACCTATAAACTCTTGAAAGCCTCATCACTGCTTTTATTTTGTTATTCAGTTTCATTTCCTGTCTTTGTCAGTTTCCCGCCATGGTTATCGTCTGTCCGGCCCTCATCACTTTCACCACATTCTGCTCTTACTTCAGCTTTCCAACCTGCAGTTAGGACTGTGCAGTGTAGACTGTATACTTAATACTGTAAAAACAGCTTTTCCTATAAGTCTTTTAGTTTTGCTTTGGGAGGGACCATGTTTCTATAAATTTGCCATTATATTGGGGTGGCTGTAGCTCAGGAGATGGAGCAGGTCTTCTGCTGATCGGAAGGTTAGTGGCTCGATCCCTGGCTCCCCCAGTCTGCATGCCAAATATCCCCGGGCAAGATACTAACCCCAAGTTGCTCACACACATCCATCGGAGTACGAATGTGTGTGAATGTTAGTTAGAAAGCATAGAAAAAAAGTGCATGTTGTATAAAGTGCTTTGAGTGCTCCGGGAGAGTAGAAAAGCGCTATATAAGAATGAGCCCATTTACCATAGTCATTATATAATATAAAAATATGAATTCATGCCATAACAGAGTGAAAAATCCATCAAATTTAACCTGGCAATCATTTTCAACACTGATGGTCGTTTAGTTCAGTGCGTCTCAAGCTCCAGTGTGGGTGCTGTAATAATTAGGCATCATTAGAAAAGTAACTTGCACGATAAGCTGTGAATGTTACCCAGCTGTTACTAATTGACTCCATATATCAGGGTTACTTCCCTGCATGCTGGAAACACAGCGATCAGATTAGCTGGAAAAGTTGCCAGTGCAGCGACAAAGGTGTTAAAAGAAACTATCATGTGAATACTTTGTACCTGCAGTAGTTAACATATTGTGTAAGCAGCACCGAAGATGAGATTTGACAGCATGGCCTATATTGCTGTAAAACCCCGAGATGATGATGATGATGATGATGCCGCTGCTCATTCTGAGAATTGTTGTGATGGCAGTGGTGCGACTGAGTCACGGCGCATGTTCGCGTCACACTTATCACATAGCTCAGCTGTCTGGCAGTAGACGGGACGTCCACTTTGCCTCAGGAACCATATCCGACTTATCATTCATCCCTCCTTCCTCTCGTTTCATGTTAACTTTTGATATCGTCCATTTAAAAAGTCAAAAGCTGAACAGAAACGCTGACGGCACAGAGGAGGAAACTTGGATTTTCTTGTTAGTGTTTGCTTTGTGCCCGAACCTCAGTGCTATTATTCTAACCTGTTATTCCAATTCTGTATTTAGGACACCGCATGAGATCAAATGACTGCAGCAGATGAATGAACGCACCTCGAGCGTGCTGGTGTGATGTTTCAGACGTTCGCACACAGCCACCGCCTGCTCGCAGATGTCCTCGCCGTCTCCGAACACACATGAGCAGTCTCCATCGTGAGGTTTTCCAGGCTTGCGTGACGCTGTGAAGTGCGTCCAACTCTCCGTGTTCATTCAGAGGACAGCCGAGTCGCTCTGTGTCTGCTGCCCCGCTGCAGGCTGCGCGTTGCATTCGCCCCGGCTTACTCTACCCTGAGCAACTGCGTGCGTGTACAGAACACACGATGTTATGTGCATGTTTGCCAATTTGGGTACGTGTGGTGCGTTCGTGTCTACTGAATGTCGTTCACAGAGTGAAAACTGTGGGCACAGCAGCAGGTTTCTGCTTCTCCCACTCTGTCGGCTAACTTTGTCCGTTGGGATCTTTTATTTTGAAAAATCATTGAATAATTTAAAAATGTTAAAAGGTATGTGTACTGAAAGACAGAAGCCCTGATTATGGTTGTGCATCTGCTTTATGCATTGACTTTCTGCATTTATCATCAAGACTTCAGTCCCAAAATGTTTGTGTCCACTGGTTTGTCTTAATCCTTTTGCCCAGTTACAGCACCAAGGTTCTTCTACTTGTGCGTAAGGTGTGTGAGTGCACGGCAGATGGGTATTGCAGAGATGATTCTGTAACTTTTTAAGAGATAAACATCATCCCATCATCAGTGGGATTACAGTTTCCAGCTTTTTTTTTTTTTCTTTAGCTCTGGTAGATTTTAATTTAGGCAACTGCAGGAAGCAATTTTCAAGCCCTCGCTGTGTTTGTATAGTTTTGGAAAACGTAACTCTCGGATTTAATTTCAGCACAATCTTTGAAGAATCGGTATTTCTCAGGCTTGTCCAAGAGCTTTCTCTGGGGAACTGCAGTTCCACAAATGTATTTATTGCCATCACTTTTCTGGCTCACTGGCCTTTCGAGCACTTTGAAATGTAATCAGAGGAGTTACAAAACTTCCATATGGCAGCGATAAATTGAACTACACTTTGCTTAAAACTTTACCAGCGGTTATGTTGCCAACACGACATAATTACAACTTCATCAGCCTCAGTTAGTGTGTGACATTCAAAACAACACGAGCAGTACAAGTTATTGAAAATAAGAACTTTCAGTGTTTATAGCATCCTTTTCATTCTTTTAGCTAAATGCTGCTTCAAAATCTTTATGGGCTGAATGCACAAAAAAAAGTGTATTAAGGGGAAAAGGCCATTCTGAGTCAGATCCATTAAAGAGGAAAGCTCTTATATCAAACAGCCTCATGAAAGTCGGCTCAGTCTCTATTAAAGATAATGAAGGTGGTTACTGAGTCGATGTGTCGCGCTGCTGGTTCCAGGCGTTCCCTAAAAACGTGGTTGATGAAATTACCTGTGAGTGTTTGCATTGTATCCTTTTCAGACATGCACTAAGTGACTCTTTCCAGATCAAACCAGTTAACCTATCTGTGTAACTAAAGTCTGACTGAATGCACTCAGAAAGGAAAAAAAAAAGCATTTTATTTGTTTTGGACACACAAAAACCTGCAACAAGAAGACAGATGCCCGAACCACGTCATCCGCTGCTCCTCTGGTTCTACGCTGAGCTCTCCTCACACTGGCTCTTTTCATCTACTTCTGTATTTTATTCCCAACCACAGTTCATGGCAGTTGGTGAGGGTACTGAATTAAATCGACAACTAACAGCATCGCCTTTGGGCTCGTGGTTTTTCTTTTCTTCTTTTTTACCACAACAGACCTGCACAGCGTCTGTAGTGACGCACTCATCCACCCGTCAGTCTCCCACCCCATCCTGGCCCCCACTCAACAAGACCCTGAGGTGTTTGAACTGCTCCACCTGAACTCCACGTAACCCCTCGCATCCAAAAACACCCCTGTGGATGCGGACTGAGACAGTCTCGGCATGTCTGAGCAAATCCATCACAAACATAATCTGCTTGACAAAACAGCAATGGCACGTGTTCCGTGACTGACTGACAGGAACTATTGTTAGTATGTTCTGATAGTCCACGGATTATAATGTAACATGCAGGATTTATTTGGTTTGAGGATGCTTCACTATACTGTGTTTGCAGAAACATTCAAGGCCCCAGTCCCCTCTGCAGTCACATTTTTGTGGGCTGCAATGTACGTGTGAAACATAAAAGGACCACAGAAATGGGGCGACTTCAGGTTGGTGCCAGTCAGACTTCATTCGGGATGAAAGAGGGAATGCTGCATGTTTTGACAGAAGCACTTCACCCTCCGTATTGATTCAAAAGTCGCCGTCCTTCTAAGATCAGGGACACCAGTGTAACAGCCTCCAGGTGAAAGGGCCGCTGTATTCATTAGAGGACAACCTAAAACATGGACATAAAACACACTTGTAAATAATTTATGACCGAGTGCTCCATTTCTTTTTAAAGCCTTAGCCTTTATTTTGAAGGGCTGTGTTCCTGGATGAGTGATGAGTCGCCGATCCAAACTGTTAGCTGACTCAACTGTGACCGCTAAGCTCACAATCAGTGAGATGTGTAACCTGACACCCATCCATTCCCGTAAGAGGCAGCACGAGGCAACTGTGGCGCCAGGTGGAAACAAGGGCAAATGAAAGGTGACATCACTGATCTGAGCTGAATAAGCTATTTTTCCTTTCTAGGATGAGACAGCTTGGTAAGATGGCAGACTTAAACCGGTAATATGCAACCGCCCGGCATGTGTAGATGAAGGGTTTGACTTACGACTGAGGTCTCAGAGAGGCAAATTAACAGGGACAGCAGAGGAAAGTAGAGCAGGCAGACGCTCGCACGGGCTTTCAACGATGAATGCACACAGACGCAGAGGAAGAGCACTTATTTAAATACAACGTTGGCTTCAGACATTGCTTCACTGTGTTACTTCCTCCCTGGAGGATTTCGCTATAGAATACGGGAGAATAACAGGGAAGCTGGGTATAGTTTTATAACAGTTTTTAAAATTAAAGTGTACCCATCTTATCCAGAGTATGAATCTGTAAGTGGGACAGCCATGAAATGAGTATGTCTTTATTGTAGCTGTGAGAACTGCTCTAATACTGGATGGTGGCCTCCTTACATGGCTGATGAACTGTGACATTGCGAGTGAAAAATTGTCTTTTTGATGGTGAAATTGATTCTAGTTTACTCTTTACTTTTCCAAAACATGAGCTGAAAGAGGAAAGCAATAATTCTGAATAAAAGCATATTTTCCGGTCCTGATATCAGACAACACAACAACGATGAAATCTCGACTTTTACGTGGCCGATTAACTACGGGAGAAACTATGAACTCGTTCGGGCCGTTCACCAGGCGGCTCCTCTGCTCTGCTGTTGTCTGCATTTTGACACTTCAGTGTTTCCTGACAAAACTCCACGTTCACATGTGTTAAAATCAGTGACTGTGCTGCGAATTCGGCTCTATTGCAAAGCAAAAAGACAGTTCAGAGAGAAGGTTAGAGCCACCGAGTGCCTCATTCAGGTCAGTGTTATCCACTGAATGAGATGCCTTGCTCCCATTGGCTGCTTCTCACTGTCACTCATACATCATCCTCTTCTTCTTTAGGGTTCGGCACAGTGGATCATCCGTCTCCATCTCAACCTATCCCTGCGTCCTCCTTCACTACATCCACGAACCTCCTCTGAGGCCTTCATCCTCTGCATGCTCCCTCCTCTCCCTCCTCTGCACGTGTCCAAACCATCTCTCCCTTCCCTACCTAACTTCGAGCTGTCCCTCTGATGTACTGTAATCCTGATGTATTCCTAATCCTGTCCATCCTGCTCACTCACAGTGAAGATCTTAGCATCTCCAGCTTGGCCTCCTGTCGTTCTGTCAGTGTCTCCAAACCGAGCATCACAGCAGGTCTCACCACCATCTCGTAAACCTTCCCTTTCACTCTTGCTGCTGTTACAAATCCCTCCTGACACTTATCTCCACCCACTCCAACCTGCCTGCACTCTCTTCTTCACCTTTCTTGTGCACTGTCTGTGGCTTTAGATGGCTTTGATGTTCACCTTTCCACCTGAGGTCTGGGGTGCAGACCTGACCCGGTTTGATGTAAAGCTACAGAGACTGAAACAGACCACAAGTAACATAGCTCGAGTCGTGGTACAAAAACCCCTCTGTGTGGTACTTTGTGGTGAACATGCAAGGCTAACAATAATTTCTTAAAAGTCCTACATCATAGGAGCTTTAAGACAAGTCCCAGCTGATCCCACAGAGATGTTTGGTAATGACCTGTCGTCATATTTCAGGCCACAGGATACCTTTTAGTCGTTTTTTGATGTGCAGGCTAGTTTTAGTCTGTATTAGGAGACTGGAGAGATTCATTTCACGGTGGCCGATTGGATAGATTTAGGCACTGAAAATACGGACTGGTTTAAACGCCCTATTTCAATAGTGGCACGTGTTAAAGGGCGAAATTCCAACAGTGACAATAGCAGCAGGGAACATTTGGCTACAGCCTCACTCACTCTACAGGACATCTCTGCACACTGAAGATGTTGACACACTTTATTTTTATACACTTTTGGGAATTACTGTATTACAGAAACAGTACAACTTGGTAAATCCATCCATCCATCCCTCCCTCCCACCCAGTCACAGGAGAGGCCCAGACCTCCCTCTTCCCACCGACCTCCAGTTCTTCCAAAGGGGATACCGAGGCATTCCCAAAGTAGCTGAGAGACATAATCTCTCCAGCATGTCCTGGGTCTGCACTGCAGGTGCCTCCCAACTGGATGTGCCTCAAACACCTCAACTAGGAGACATCCCAGTCAGACAACCAAACTGGGCTCCTTTCAATGTGGAGGAATAGCAGCTCTGCTCCAAGTCCCTCCTGACTGACCGCCTGACCCTATCGCTAAAGATATCTGGGAGAGCCTAGACATCCTATAGAGGAAGCTCATTTCCACTTCCTGTATCCATGATCTTGTTCTGTTGGTCACTAGTTTGTGGCCAGAGGTATAAACCTAGATGGACATTTTCACATTCGTAGTAAATGCATCAGACAACAAGTAGAATAGCCAACAAAAGGTCGTTTGACAAAACAAAATTAAATTAGCAACATCTGTGAGAGTGAAGGTAGAAAACAAAACTTTGTTCAGTTAGTTGATTGTATTTGTTTTTGCAGGTTGCTCTATACGAATGTAATTTCTTGGACAACAAGACTGAGCAGCTTTGAAGTAACATCCTGTTGGAAATTCTGCTCTTTGACCATTAATAAATACAGTAAGTCCAGTGCAACAAGCTGCAGGACCAGCGTTTATTTAGGGTCGTGCTCCTGACCGCCGAGCGTTCACCCACACAAACAGCTGAGTGAGTACAATAGAAGCCCGCAGACAGCTGGGCACAAAGACAGGTGGTACACACAGTGATTCATGGTTTGTGTGTAACGTGCAACGTGTCATTGAAGCTTTTGTTCTGTGTGTGTGTGTGTGTGTGTGTGTGTGTGAGCAGATTACTGTGTACCCTGGGAGGTCTGAACTTGCTGAGTCAGGAAGATGATGAACGTTTGCATCTTATGCAGAAACACTTGTTTTGGTCTCTGTCAGACTTCAGATTCCACCTCACATCATTTCAAAAATCACCAGTTTTAGACTTTTTGCAGCCACGTTTCTCTCGGTGCTCGGGTCGGCTATCATTTAGTGGTTTTGAAAATGGTCTGTGGTCGGGGCGTTTGTGACGAGTCAGCGAGACGTTTGAAGTTGCTGCCCTCGCTTTTTGCCAGTAGAAATACCAGTCAGTCAAACTAACAACACATTTCTTATTTATACAAAGCAGCAGCTAACTGCTGCAGCCGCCCACTACAGTGACACCCCGCGACAGGAAGTTGTAAATAAGCGCGCCTAAAAGTAAAACGGACGACCATCCGCGCAGATCTGCAGTAGTTTGTATACAGAATTATTGGGACTGGATTGGAGATGGTGGTGGATGGAGTCTCTTAATTGAATTTCATCATGTCTTTGCTTGCCTGCCAGCAACTTTAATGAACTTTTTAGAGCAATTTCTTTTCCCGGCTTTTCTGATAAATAAGGACCTTCTTTATGCTCTGCTGCAAATGTATTGTGTGAGCCAGCGTGCAGGCCCAGGCACCTGGGGTTTCCCAACACACACATTCAAACACACTCTCTCATTTAGTTGGCAGATGAAGTTTGGCAGTGCCAGCAGCTCCTCACTCTGCCAACAGTGCCCTCGGTGCAGCGCGGGTGTTTCCCCGCGGCAGCACTCCTCCACTCTGACCTGCAGCTACGCTCATTAATGTGTTAATTGATGTGAGCTCTCGTAGACGCGCTGCCAAGACTAGATGGCTTCAGACGCTTGGTTAATAACTTAAAAACTTAAGTGCTGGGACTGAAGTCAACAGGGACGAGTCTTCCTCTGCTAAAGAGCTGCATTTTAAATCAGCACAGCAGCAGTTTCCTGCTTCATGATGACAGACTCAGCAAAGTAGTCCTGCCAGGAATTAAATATACCTCTGACTTAACAGGTTTCTCTCTAATTAACCATTGTTCATAGAAAACAGGCGTTTGCCATTTAGTGGATTCAGAAGATGAAAAATTGATGAACGTAAGAAGTGATGAAGCAATTTAAAGCAATTTCCCGCTGCTTCCTCCCTTTATGTACAACGTGTGTCAAAACGCTGCTGTTAATGCATTTATGCAGTAAGTAATGCACGGCCTTGGTGCAGTAATAGTGCAGCAGTGAGTGCGTGGAAGCAGAGAGCAGTGCTAAGATTAGACACGCACATGCATCCTGGTGGCTTCCTCTAAAAGCAGCAGTAGTGCAGAGTGCTGTTGGGTGATTAGTGTGTTTTTAAGCCTGTATAATGGAAGCTTAGCCCAGTGCTCCACTTTCAGGGCAGAACAGCAAGCCCGGCCATCTGGACACTCGTCGACTCTAATGCTGGTACACAGAAGGCCATACGAGGCCACGGCACAGAGCAAACAGCCGGGTTAGAGCAGAAACAGTGTCACTGTCAGAGAGAAAAGACCCGCTCGGTGGCTGGGGCACATGCTTTTTTATTTTCTGAACATCACACAGGTTTTAAAAATAATACTTACTGTACATCGTACAAGACTTTAAAGCAGTGAAGTCTGTGGAGTGCATTTCTTTCACACAAGGATAGACACTTCCCTATGCATGAGGGAACGTACAGTAGATGCACCTGCCCTAGGACACACACACACACACACACACACACACACACACACACACACACACACACACACACACACACACACACACACACACACACACACACACACACACACAAAGATATACCCAGAAACATCTGGCTGATCTGCCTGCCCCACATTATCATCAGATAGTGTGGGGCATGGGGGAGGGGAGGAATAGGACTGTGTGTGTGTGTGTGTGTGTGTGCGTGCGTGCGTACATACATACATACATGTGTTTTCACACTATGAGATATGCTTGTGTGTCACATTTTGGCACAGTTACCTTGAACTGTCAGTATAAATTGTCCGGTAACAGAAAACTCTTGAACGATTGAGTCTTTCAGTATCGGCTCACATGATTTTTGTCAGTGCATCTCTGTGTCACCCTGACACACAAACACACAACAAAAATCTGACATTGAAAATGTCGCTTCGGCTTCTCACTTCACATCTGCTACCTCTGCGTGCGTGCGTGCGTGCGTGTGTGGATATTGTGGGCGTTTTTGCCACGCTCACTGTGCCTCGATGGTTCGGGTTAAAATCAGGGTTAGATTGTGGTTGATATGAGAGTTAAAAGATGGACGTTCAGGGTTGCTGAAGGCGATTTAAAGCATGACATCAATGAGGACACTACCCAGTGCAGTCCAGGACTAGTTTCTGTGGGGGGAGGGTATTCAAACTAATCACTAGAGATGAACATATGCGTCAGGATCTGATGTCATTAACATGACAGAGTGTCGTAGCCTTTTCTGGTTTTGCTGAGCGGAGTGCTCCTTTTCATAGGCTGTCTTTAAAACCAGGGCACGACCGTCTTGACGTCGCCGTTGGCTTACAAAATCCTGTTTTGATTCCTGATTTTTTTTTTTTTTCGGCCTTTGTCAAAAACATGCCAGACATATAATGAGCAGCTTGTAATATATCCCATTGGACCGTTATTATTGGATATTATTATATTATTGTGTACTTGTTTATTTTGGACCGAGTAACTGCCACTGCGAGGGGTTTTTGTTCCACCATAAAGAATAAAGTGAGAATTTCAGAAAACTAATAAAATTCAGGGATGATTTTAGCATCGGTTTCAAAGCAGCAAAGAACTTACTCTGGTCTGCATAAATAAATAATTTCTAAAGAAAAGCCATTTTTTATGCAGCTATTCCCTCAGTGGTTGAGGACATGTTGGTGACAAATTTGAGCATTTAGTGAGTCCACGCTGCTGGCTGCCTTCGCTATTTTTCTTATATTTAGGTGTTTGAATTCTTCCCTTTTTTGTCTCAAATGAACCCAGAGAGCCTCCTGTAAGCTAAAAGGTTCAGTCCGGCGTCATTAGACAGCAGGTCTCACACACTGCTAAGAGATTTATTTTCTCCTCCAGGCTAAGACCGTGGAGCCAAGATTAGAAACAAGTGTTAACTCCTGCTACTGAATTATTGCTTTCATTTGCATTTGCATTGAGCTAATTGAAACTCAGTATAACACAACCTTAGAATAAGATGTACAGGTGATCAGAGTGGGACTACAGGGCAGAGATGGAAGGACATGTGGAAGGTAGAGAATGAAGAAGATGATCTCTGCAAGGAAAGAAGGTGAAGACAGCAGCAGAGGGTTATGTGAGGTCTGTAAGACAAATACAGTGCAGAGTGTATGAAGGAAGCAGAAACATGAATGACAACAAAAGAGAAGAGTGAAAAGATCGAGAGGAGGCAGGCAGAGAGATGGAAGATAAAACAGAGAAATGGAGGGAAGCAAAGGTTGTCTAAATCGTCAGAGGAGGAAAACAAACCAGTGTAACATGAGGTGACAGAAGCCGAGCCGAGGGAAGAAGGGTGAAGAGGAGAGGGTGTGAGAGAGTCAAAGCCCAGAGCATCCTCTTCATCCGTCATTCAGCCTCTGCAGATAAGTGCTACTGACCTCATTACTCTTCCCCCTTTCGTCTTGTTGCCTGATCGAGGCGACAGATTGTGGAGTAAAATGATGAGGGGAGAGTAGAGAAAGAGGTAGAAACAGGGACAGCAGAGCACTGCATCGAGGAGAGGAGGGACTGTGAATGCGGTTCAGTTTTTCACAGTGGGGAGGAGATTTATTTCCTGACTTGAAATTGCATCTCTTCTGGTTTTTGGTGCGACGCTCTGTGAAAGTTTCTTTCATTTTATTCTGTTTTCTAAAGGAAAACTTTGCACTTTGCTGCATTGTAAAATGAAGTGTTGTTACCACAGAACGGCATCGAATTTGTTGTTTTACCTTTTTCTTCACGCCGAGCGCTTTTCTGCCGTCTTGTGCCAACACTTTAGAGGGCGAGACCTGAAGTTACATAAATTATATAAAGCAAAATGATGTCATGGCCTTCCATGTAAGCCTCCAGGGTGCAGCTCGGCAGATGCTCTGCTGTGAGAGGACAGGCAGCTCGGTCTTCAGCTTCAGTGACAGTTGCTAAATCAGAAGATGAGCACGCGGTCTGCACACTTCCTGCATCACGCTCAATTCAGAGCTTTCTGGAGAGTCTAAATCTTTTCCCCTTCTTGTGCATCACTGCTACATCTTTTCCTGACGTCAGATTAGCTCCTCTGTGTTTAAACGCGAGTATTTTTTAGAACTTTCCCTTTGTGATATCAGATCACTGTCACGCATTCCTGCCCTGACCTGATTGCTGCTCAGTACCTCTCACACGGATGCCTGACACCTATAAAATATTCCACTAATGCATATATTTTAAATAACAACACTGATAAAGTCCAGGCTTTATGAACAATAAGAATTATTGATTACTCACGTAGCTGAAGATGCTATGAAACGTGACAGCATCTAACCTGCTGAGAGCATTTTATTGGTCTCTACACTTTGAGGCAAATTTATTTTCTTCTGGATTGTTTTTGTCATTTCTCAGATGGATGTGTGCAATCATAATGTGTGTACCATTTATGTTCTTGCTTTCCTACTCTTGTTCCTTTGCAGGTAACCAGTCATATAGCAGTGTAGACTGTATATGAAAGATGGAACCTGCACTCCTTCTAATAACCAGAGTTTATGATCCTAATCACTAGTTTTATGTCTTATTGAATAAGACATGATGTTTATTTTACAAATTAGGGTCCCGTTAGATTCTTCTTGTCTTTTCTCTGGCATGACCCGCTTCAGAAGGATACAGCACGGTCTACGCTTTAGCGCAGGTATATCCTCTACCATATGAGCGTGCAGCGTCTCTCAGTTTCTCCGACACATCCAGCCCTCACCTCTTGTTTCGATAGATGGTGAGGCTTCACATTGCAGCTGCGTTTGGCTAATTACCTGCCCAAATTAACAGGGTCAAATTCCTCCACTGCAGAAAATGTGTTTGAAAATGTTTCCAGTATAAAATATCCCCGTCTTCATGTTGGAACAGCCTTTTACCCACCACAGCCTTCCAGCAGCACAGATAACCTTCACAGGAAGCAGCAGGAAACTCTGCTTGTTCTTCCCGCTGCTTGTTTCGGCCGTTGGCAGATGTCGCGGATGCAACCCCGACCGTTCTCTCAGTTGCTCATTTCCACATAACGATGCCATTTGGACACATGAGCTAGCTTGCGCAGTGGTAGCAACTGTCAAAGTTCCTCTCATGCATCTGGCTGTTTTATTCTTCCCGCTGAAACACACACAGACACTCAGACATATGTTTTCTGCCCACATTCGCTTTATTCGCCTTAACTCTATGGTTTGAATGCGCTTATAGTGCACAGTAGTTTGGTTGTTGAGTACAGATGTGTATTTGTACCTTTTCACTCGTTTGAATCAAAAAGGCTCCTTCTCTCCGGTTCAGTTACGACGATGAAGCGTTTGGAAAAATAAACCTCACATGAAAAACATTTTCTGTCTTTGAAACTGAAGGATGCGAAGCGGCTGCTGTTACTGACTGACGGCAGCACTGGTGTAAAGAGTGCTGGAGTAAAACATGACAGGCGATGTCCCACTGCAGTACTGGAGAAGTCAGAGACCACCATCTCTGCAGACCATACTGTGTCAGAGCACAGAGGGCGCGATGGGGAGGAAAGTGGCATCAGATTACTGCGAGGGACGAGGACGGTTGCTGCAAACCGACGTCACATTGCAAATAGCAGTAGGGAACTACCAGTGAATATACGTTACTGAAATCTCCGTCTCAGTCTGTTCATCATACATAATTACAGCGACCTCGGTGTGAACAGCTTCACAGAGTTAGAGTCACGTCAAAGGATTTAGCGTTTTTCACCTCGTGCGGTCGGTGAAAGTCTCCATTTCTGCTTTTTCTTGCCGTTGTGCGACAGCATTTTTCACAGTATAGCTTTTCAGCACTTCCAGTGTTATGGGTCGTCCTGCTGTTCTTCACTCATAATTCTCTTTCCAGCCTGTAAGGGCTGCAGAGTGATTATATGTGCATCGGTTTTGCAGTGTTGTTACCACTAAACTCCAGAGGACGTCCCTACTGATCCGTATCCATTTAAAACTCTTTGTACTTATGAGAGCACTCACTGATTTGATGCTGTGTTTTGTCCTGTGTGCTTTTAGCTCGAAGGCATATGCAACAGCTGTAACCCCTGCTGCTTGCTGCCTTTTTGGTGCCAATTACATTTCTCTGTAGCTTGGATAGGCTTGCTGGAAAACATGCTCTTCATCCCCTCGATACTGCCTCATTTTCCGCATTAGATTAATTTCACTCTGTTTCTGATTCCCTCGGTTTAGTTTGTTAGCCTTGGTTTTCTTTTCCACGGACAGTGCACACAGTCATGCATGCACATTTGCGTGTGCCCCCGGTGCTCCAGATTTTATTGTGAATTCACTTCAGTGATTTTTCTTGACAGCAGATTTGGTTAGGGGAGTCCCCTTGAGTTTACTACATTACCTCTGCATTAACAAGCCTACGAGAAGCGCGCCTGCGTGTGTGTTTGTTCGCGTGAGGGAGGGAGGGTGATGGAGAGCTGAAGCGACGCAGCGGTGCCCACACAGAGGAAGAAGGTGGGAGAGAAAATGAAGATGCATGAGCGCTGCATAAAGAAAATATCATCCTGCTTCCCTCTCCTACATTAACTGATGTAATTTCTAATGGAGAGAAGTGCAGACACAAAAAAAAATGATTCAACTGCTTCACTTCTACTTTCTTTTAATTACTCATGTCTTCTGTTCCTCCCACTTCCATCTGCAGAAGCTAGAGCGTTAAAAATCTGTTTGCCTATCTTACACTGAATCAAATATAGTTTAAATTTGAGCAGCAGTTCTTCTTCTTCTGCTTTAGCTTTGTCACGGAGGAGTGTTGCATCCAGCATCCTTTACCAGCACTTTTGTCCAGTGTTTAGATGTAAAGCTTGTCGGTTCAGTAAGAAGCTGTAGACGTATTCGTTTGGAGCCTGCAGTATGGTGTTTGTGTTCAACTGTACTGCATTGGAAGAAGAAGTGCCTCTGTTGGTGTTGACAGAAATAACAGTAACACCTGTCAGTATAATGGAATTCAGTCCCAGTTGCATTTTGTGAGTTCTTTGCAGGCCACGACTTGCTAAAGAGTACAGAGCAACAGCGAGGTGCGCCTTGCTGTCAGAACAGAGTTCTTATGTTAGAACAAGACCCTCGATCGTGATGTAGATGTCACTAAAAAAAAGCACAAAAAAAAAGCCACAAAACGTCATGAAATCTGGCCACAAAGCTGCTGAGGTCATTTTCACACATGCATTGAAGCTTTGAATGTTTTTTTGGACTTAGCAGACACGGAGGTGCACGAGAGATTGCAAAATAAACCGGCCAGCTCGTCAGAGGGACAAGTTTGCATCAAGTCAGGTTTTATGGCACAGCTTATATACCGATGCTGGCAAGGCACTCCCCTCACCTACTCACCTGAAACCAAACTCCAGTTAAGCTGTGAAATGTAGAATGGAAGAGGAGGGTAAAAGCGGGCACTACGAGGTGAGGTGTACTCATGAATAGAACTTTTGGTGTTACTCAGATTCCCAGAAATCTTTTAACAGGGATGCACGCAGAGCACGTTCATGTCTACCAACAGTCTGCAGTCTGTCTTCACAGCAAAGCGTGTTTTTAAAAAAAAAAGATGCTCAGCACTATAATTACGTCCAGCTCTTTCTGGGTGGAGACGGTTTGGATGCACTCTTGCACTCGCAGTGAGGGTGGATGACTTGCAGATTTTGTTATTCTGTCATTTAAATGTAAGTGCAGCAGCAGAATCTGTTGATGTATGATGCCACAAACTTGGCAGGGTTCAGAACGCTGGCTGCTTTTCATCATGATGACGGCATGCGATGTAATCGTTCGCCTGAGGATTTGTTGTGTCATTAGAACTTGTACTACGGACAAAGGACAGTGCTGCAACACTACAGTGATACAACAGGTCTGCACGCTGAGAGGAGTGTGCAGCCAGAATGACTGGGATCATCCAATTCTCTGGAATTTAACTGGAAGAGTGAACACAATTCTTCCAAAAAGATATTTAGTCATCTAAGGCAGTGCAGATCTCCCATAGAGGTTCAGACTTACTCAGAACAACTTTGTATTCATTTGCATATTAAGACAATGCATGTTAGGACAAACCATGCTAGCCACAGGATGCTGTCCTTACAGCTTTGGACCTTTCATTTGTCGACCAGCTGTACATATGCTGCAAAGGAAGAGCGGGCAGGGAGGGAGAAACCAGCGAACGCTGCCTGACGCACACGTCTTTCTCTCCTCTGTTCGTTTGCTCGTTTGTCCCCCTCTTTCAGTTAAACCATAATCATTTTGCAGTTTCCAGGTTGTCTGCGTGCTTGCACGATTTTGCCTGAAGTTACTGACAGTTTGGAGAGAAACATCAATACTGCATATCTTCTGATGGGTAGATTAATATAGGCCTATTATCAGAGGAAAACTTCCCTGAAAACTCCAGTTTAGTTCCCACATAAGATCCAACGTTCAGAGGATGTGCAAAAATTGACCTTCAGTCAGCTTCTGCAGAGGGAAACTATGCCTGCAGCCCCTGAAACATCAGATATGTGCACTTTTTTTTCCCCCGACACTGTATTTTACCCCTTGCGCTCCATGGTCCCTCAAACTAGCAAGTTTCTGTGGGCATTTTTATAAAAGTTTATAGACTTGTAAAAGTGACACACACACTCTACACGCACACACACACACACACTCTACACGCACACACACACACTCTACACGCACACACACACACACTCTACACACACGCGC
>VVHJ01022657.1:2021-16344 GCA_015107715.1 Tylochromis polylepis
TTTTTTACAAAGAGCCTTTTATATCGTATAATCCGAATTGAAGAGTTGCTCCTAATCAGTGCTCAATAAACCCCTGAATGCTTCTCGACTAGCATGGCTATATTAATAATTTCAACGCCATATTTCCTAATCTAATATTCGCGTCGCATCTCACAGAACCCGGTCTCGCACTCTTAGCCGAAATATGGCCCTTGAGCCTGTTATATCATCACCGCAGACTGGGATTACATAAATGTTTAGTGGTTTTTAAATGTTATAATAAGTCTAATGTATCGAGGATAAAACGTTAGTTAGCCTTACTGCAAGAATAGCTGAGCACATATTGCAGTGCAGTAGCTGCATAGCCCACAGCCTTCAGTCTGCACTCTGGCCTGGCCTCTGTGCTGAAATATTTGTTTTGTTTATTAGCATGAGTCAAAATGATGGCCAGATTCTTCTAGAACATGCTGCAGTGTAATGATAAACCCATTAGAGCTAACCCAGAACCTGTAGTAAGCTCTGTCACTAGATGGCATGTTAATCCTTTGCCTATAGTACTTTGTACTAAAGGCAATGGACAGTTGCACAATAACCCAATGATCTCATTTTAAGCTTTTAAGATGAAAGTAGGTCAGAAGCTCATACAAACATTGCAGATTTTTATTTGATGCATAAAAAAAATGTTGGAAAAAATTCTGGTTCCTACATCAGCTGGTTCTAGCGTCTCCTTTCTGTTTTTGGATCTAGTGTGCTGATGAACCATGACAATGTGGAGCTTGTTTTTTGTGATGCGGAGAGGCTGCCTGAAGCCTTCAGAAAGAGCAAGAAGGGCAGCATCTACCTGACTCCATACAGGGTGAGTGACAACACCCCCAAGTCTTCCTCTTTGTTTAGACGAAGCCTTGTGCTGGCATAATGGTGTCACAATTCGCATCAAGTACTAGCAGAGCAGAACTCTATAATTATTAGTACTAAGCTTTAAGCACACAGTCTTTAAGGTTAGTTTGGGACTAGCTGAGATGATGCTGTTTCTTCTTTTAATCCCAGGTGATCTTCCTGGCTAAAGGGCGGGATGCACTGCAGTCTTTTATGATGCCTTTCTACCTGATGAAGGGCTGTGAGATCAAACAGCCTGTCCTGGGAGCCAATTACATCAAGGGCACCATCAACGCAGAGCCTGGTGGTAGGTGTACCTTTTCCCTGTTATGCTGTAATAGAGCACGGACATGGAGCATCTTGTGTCTCTAAGTCCTCTCTGTCGAATCTCTCTTGGAGGTGGATGGGAGGGCAGTGCTACCTTCAAGCTTATCTTTGCTGCTGGAGGAGCCATAGAGTTTGGCCAGTACATGTTGCAGGTTGCAGCTCAGGGTATGATTACAAAGCAACACACATGAAATCGTACACTTCCTGATATTTCGTGGACTATTAATCGATTTACTCCCTCACATTCTCAGCATCCAGAGGTCAGCCTGTAACTCCTGGCTTTGGTGGATGCCCCTACATGGCTAATGGGGCCTATGCCTACCCACCTCTGCCTGCTAATGGAATGTACCCAGCAGGACCTCCACCCGGCTACTCCTACCCTAACCCTCCTCCTCCAGGTAATTTTCAGAATTGTCCTCAGCTTAGTTCCACATCTCGTGAAAGTGAAAACTAAACTGCAACTCTCTGCTCTTGGACTCCAGATGGATTCTACGCCACTCCTCCAGCGTTTGATGCCTCTGCAGCATACATACCTCCACCTCCTTATTCTGCTCCTCTGGGTCAGCAGCCACCACATGATCCAGACCTCCCCTCCTCGGCAGCAGGTGAAAATCTCCGGTAGAGAGGCTCTGACTTCAGCTACAGCCTAAATAAAAACACCATGCTAACAGAAAAAAGGGATGCTGAATATTTTATACTTTACCATTTCTATATCATGTTGCAACAGATCTGCTCACACAGATCTTATTAGAAAAGAATAGAATACCTTTGTCATTTCATAAATGTACAAAAACTATATGTGAGTACAGAACATACTCAAAGGGAGAGCTTTACCAAGACACCCAGTATAATATTAATGAAATGTCATTCGTTACATTTGTGCTTTTCCTGCCACACCAAGTCAAATATCTGCTGTGAAAATCATTTTTGTCTTTAGGATATTTTTTTTAGTGGTGTATAGATTGCGGACCGTGATTGTTTTTAAAAATATCCTCCTTTATTGAATGATTACAGGTAAACTTTAAATTGAAAACTAAGAAAATTAGTAAAACTATTTTTATTTTACATGAAGTAATTCCTTTGGAAAGTGAGGATAGTTGTTTTTTTTTCCTCAAGATATTTGAAGCGATGCATGCAGATAAAGGCACCTGCCTTATTGGTTCCTCTGACATCAAGGTTCTGCTGTTCTTTGCTGTTGTGTGCCGTCATCATGCCGAGATACAAAGAGTTCTCCACAGCCGTCACCACAGAACTTCCACTTCAGGAGAAACAAGTGCGGTTATTTAACACTTTTGTCCTTTTTCACTTGTAGTACGCAGCAGGAATAGTCCAGTTCACAGGCGTTCATATTATTGGAAGTACTTTGTGTTGTTTGGGCCTGGATACATAAAGCAGTAGGAAGGGCAACATGTTGCCTGCTTTCTAACGATGAATGCACTGCGCTATTATCACATGAGCTTAATCCAGCATCACAGAGACTTTGTACTAGGAATTTAAGGTTACAGATAAGCTAATCTCCAAAATATTTAAAACACTTTCCACTGGAAAAACGGTATCTGCAAGTCATGGAGATTTTAAACTGCCATTTTTTTTTCTCTCTCGCCGACTGTCGTACCTCCAGCTCGTTTAGCACCTCTCGTCTCATATGTCCCAGGGGTTATTAGTAAGACCCATGTTTAATTAATGACCCCCTCCTTTGTCTCACTGTCTTTCCCAGCGGAGGCCAAAGCCGCTGAAGCAGCAGCGAGTGCCAGCTGTGCCACGCTGCCCCCTACACATGTGTACCTGCCGCAGGTGAGCTGCCCTTCATGTTTCTGCTATACAAGTTGTTGTTTTTTTAAATGACAGTGTAAATAGTGTCAACGATTTTATTACAGTGGCTGTGAGACAGTGTGTTTGAATTTCCTCGTCTCACTGAATCGAGCTGTTTCCTTTCCATTTGTCATCTGTGTGTTTGTAGTCATTGCTACTAGTGCTATACTAACAGTGACTGCAGATCCAAAATATACTCATTTTGTGTGTAATTTGAAAAGTGGGGGCCTTTTTGCATACAGAGGAGAGTATTTTAGCGCAGTGTATTTGCATGATATTTAAAAACAGATTGCTAAATTTGTGCCGGGGCATCAAGTCAGATTAGTTTACTAGATCAAGCTTGAAATATCTCTTTTTTTCACCAGCATAGAAAAAAAAAATCATGGTGAGATTGTCTGCATCCCACTTATATTACTGGTTCTATCTTTTTTTTTTTGTAGAGCCACACTAGCATTTATTTTGGTGTTGGAAATTTGTGGTACTGGCAATCCTGTTGGTGAAAACTAGCCAACCAGTCATGTTTTATCTGTGTGTGAGGAGGGAAGCTGATTTAAGTGACTTTGAATGCGGCACGGTTGTTTTTACTTGGTGGGCTGGTCTGAATAGTACAGAATACCATTTCTAAGGTTTACAGAGAAAGAACTAAAAAAGAGAGAAGATCCAGTGAGCGGCAGTTCTGTGGGTGAAAATGCCTCGTTTGGGGATGTGGTGGAATGTGAGATTCATATCATTAATGAGCAGACAGCAGATCTCCAGCAACTGTGTGACACTGTCGTGTCATTATGAACTTAAATCTCAAGTGGAATGTTTCCAGCACCTCGCTGTATCAGTGCGTGAAGAATTAAAGTAGCCCTGAAGACAAAAGGGGTCCAACTCATTACTAGCAAGGTGTGCCTAATGAAGTGACCGTTAATGGTAAGCTGCTTTGTGCTTTGGATTTTTGAATTGTAATTGAACGAATTTGGCTTAGAATGAAGTACTTTTTTTTACAAGTTTTACATATTTCAAACTTGGAAAAGACCTGAAAAATAAAAAAGCAGTGTAATTAGTTTCAGTGCTACACTTCATATAAAACACTGAAATGTAGCGACGTAGTTGACAGATATCAGCCTATTGGCAGTTAAAATGGCATTTAATGATGAATAACCAATATGTTATCGCATCAATTTTTTTTTCAGTGGGAAACAGATCAGGTCAGATATTTTCCATAGGTAACATTCCCTGTTATTCCCTGACACAAAAACAGAGCAATGAATAACAACAAAATCATAACAAAAGAAAAACAAACCCGTACAGGCATTGGCCAGTTTATTTTAAACATCAGAAAGTCAGGCTGTGTTTATTTATTTTCTCTGTCACTGATGCCAGCAGATTTGCAGAAACGGCATCAGTGGATGACCTGGTTTAGGTGTTACAACAAGTGGAAGTCGCTGATAAAACCACCAATCAGAAAGTTAGCAGTAAAAAATATCCTTAGAAATGCTGCACATGCTTCTACGTTCACAGATGTTTGCCAGGCTGGCAGCTGTGCACAGTGTCTATGGAGAAACTGTTTTATGGGGTTAGAAGCCAGTTGTTTACCACAGCTTCAGTCTGTGTATGTCAGTAATCCAAGACTACCGTGCGCTCCTACTCTCCCGCTAACACGGTACCATCTTTCACATGCTCAAAACAAAACTCTCTTCTCTTTCCAGGACAAGCCTCCTCCCTACTCTCCTCCAGAAGACAAGAAGAACCAGTAGACCTGCTTAATATCGCCCTCATTCCTCTTTGTCCTCTATCCTCCATCCTGCTGGATCTCATTGTTTCTCTTACATTAGCCGGACAGTAGGAGGGCCAGTATGTTCTTTTTACCGAAGATTATCCTTTTTTTTTTTCATCCTAATCTCCTTCCAGCTCATCTCCATTTTGATCTAACCTTAAAGTCATCCTACTGCTTTCCTGCCTCAGCCTGCATTCCTTGTAATGACTCATATATTGTAATCAGCTTCATTCTCTTCAAATGCACCTTTACTTGATGTAAAGTAGCAAAGAAGAAGTGTTGGTAGCAATCTCTGAGGAAGAACAGATTGTTCAGGCCAAAGTGGTTGGAGTGGATTTGGGGGCTTTTTGATTAAAACCTTGTAACCTGATGAGCTATTTTAGTATTTCTTGCCTTGGAAGTGTCCCCAGAATCGTACAGCAACCTTAGATTCAGCTGTGCTTATGATGTCCTCTGACTGTCTATAAAACTAGACTCAGATAACCGATAGTAAATACTTTGCTAACCTGTCCAGAGGCGAAATTAACGCAGTCTTTTATTTTTCTATTATTTGTGTGTACAGGCTTTTAATATGTAGACTTTAAAAAAAGACATTATTTTATCAAGAACACTAACCTAAAGAAGAACTAGCTTTTTTTAACAAGCGGGTCGCAGGGTGGCCCTACCTGCTTTGACGTGTTTTGGCCAACGAGCAAAGATTAGAGCGTCGTTGAGCCACAGCAGCCGATCCCGGATTAGAGCGGAGGAGAGGTCGGGTTGGGGCTTTGGAGGGACCGACTGCCAGGAGGGATTATCTTTATAATGTTGCAAGAGCAGAGCAGTCACCCAATGATGTCACTTCCTATTTTATTACGCTTCCAGACGTTAGAGAAGACACACGGTCAGACTCGCCATCAGCCTGCTTTCATCTTCACTGCATTTTTAACATTATATACACAAATAGAACCATCAGTGAACTCTTCTGTTTCTGCGGTCGTGATCATTATGCCTCAGTTTGAGGTCCAATCTGAGCATCTCATCTTCTATTCTTCCTGCCTCTGCGGTCACTAATCTATATACTGTATCTGTGGCACATCTGCGGCTGATTCTTTGCACTTTTAGAATGCTATGCATCGGGTTCCTGAATGCTCCGTCATGGCTGTGTGTAAAATAAAAATAAAGCTCTGTATTTAATTCAAACTAATTTATTGAATAATTAACAACTCGAGTAAGAAAACGAGGCATGAGCTCAACTGATGCATGTGTGCATTGGACTGGATTTTAATAAATGAATTCAGAAGTGTCTGTCTTTATTTCAGAGTATTGCTACCACATGTTGATGAGTTTTAAAATCCACAGTGCATTAGCAGTTCTGACAAACATATGCAACAGTCAGCAGGAAAGGTGACAGAATCCCCCCCCCCAGCAATCATTAGGCCAAAACAGCCAAATGTGCTTTTCCTCAGTCATTCCTTATCTTCAGACAACTTGTGCAAATCCACAGCAGTAACCCACTTTAAATGTGCTAAAAGTTCTCAGCTAAGCTTTGTAAACCCTCATAATCTAAAAATGATCTGCCCCCCAAAAATGCACACACACCAGTATAATACATCAGATTCCAGCTCGGCACCGTCAGCACCATTTGTCTGTGCAGTCATGATCAGATCCCACCGTGATAACGTGGCCTTTGATTTTCAGTTGTGTTCTCAGTAGTAACGCTACAGCCTGCAACATTTTAGTTTCACCTACAGCAATCAGTAGACAAGCAGTGGGGCACTGTCCTGTCCAACACTAGCTCACATACTTCTGTAGAATGAGCTCAGCATACATGTGAAGGTTATCAGAAAACACAATGAGAGGTTTGGACATGTGTGAGTACAAAATTTACCCTAAACACTTGAGGTTTTGTTTTGTTTTCCTTTACATTTGCTGTTTTCATTTGTATGTGGACATACGCTATGGCATCAGTTTCCATCTGACACAATTCACTCTGTATGATGAACATAAGGCTACAGCGGGCGGCTGGCTAGAAGTGTTCTTAAAAGTGGACTCATTACGCTTTTCTGTCGGTTTCTGGTCAGAGGTCAAGTTTTCTGAAAAGCTTATGAATGCGATAACTCATGACGGAAGTCACCAAAGATGTTCAAATTAATACAATAGGTCAACCTGCTAATATAATGCTTTAATTGAACTTTAAAAATAAGGTCAGGACAATATTGATCTTCACCTTTGCTAAAAAGAATCAAAAATTTCCCTTAGATTCAATTCATGTTTTTCAAATGGGCCCACAGTAGGAATGAGCGTAACAGTCTCGTCAACCTATAAGAAACTCCAAATACTGGAGTTTTATCCACCGTCACATGTAACCCTAAGTGCATTTCTTTAGAGCAGAGTCAAAAATACTCAAATCTGACATATATGTGTAAGGAGTAGTGTGTTCAGTTGTGGTCCTGTACTGGCACAGCAACACAACACAGTATTACTGATGCACTCACCTTCACCTCAGTAACTAACTTTCCACTAATCACACAGCATATATTGTAATGTTATTTTGGAAAAAAGAACATTTGTTTCAACAAGGGTGTGTGTCCTAATTAAAGACATAATCCAGCATGTATGCTGATGAGGAGTCATTTGCTTCTAAGCTTGAACACCTTTGGTGGGTGCTTACCATCTTATAATGGAGCACTAAAAATGATTTTAGGTAATGGAAGTTCAAAAGTGTGACCCAGTGAGATGTGACTGGTTTTTTTTCCTACCTGAAAGTGGACAAATGAACATTGTTTATCACATGTTAAAAAAAATGAATGCGTGTGAACTAAAACTATAAATCCTTTTAAAAGCACATTATGTATGCATATAAACTGTTTCCTTAGCAACATTGTGGTAAGTGACAAATGCAAAACCAAATGGCAAACATGTTAAGGGAAAGAAACAATGTAGGAAGGCAGTCGTCCCAGAAGAGAAAGGTGAATTTAAAAAAGCTCCTAGATTGTTTAGAGGCGGGAGGAGGGGGTCCTTTATGTCAAGTCAGATTGTGGCCATGATTCGTAGTACTTCCTAGAATTCCACTTGTTCACCTCTTTTACAAGTCAGCTCATGAAGAGCAGAGGGTGATGCTGACCCCCTCTCCTATCCAGCAGGCGGGAAACAGCTCCTGGGTGAAGGCACAGTGGAAGGCGTGCAGCCTGGTCTGCCCGTCTCCGTAGTAGGTAAGCGTACCCGCCTCGTAGTCCAGCAGCATGCCGATGCGGCTGTGATGGGAGTTGCCGGGGATGGTCTCCCGCCGGCCGTTGTGCCAGGCGCTGAGCTGGTGCTCGTCCAGTTGCAGGCTCCAGGACAGTTCATTCATTCCCACCATGCATCTCTTGCCCTTCTCCTTCCTGGGGATGCTCTCGTAGGTTACCTGGGGAGGAGGATGTGCAGAACAAGGGAAACATTAGCATGCTGTGGTCATTTGTCTGGGAACAATGAATCCCTGTAAAACACTTCAGGAAAATCTGTTGAAACGTTCTCGACTGGTCAGACACATCAGAGCAGGTCTGCTACTGAGTAGGTTCATGTAACGTGTGTGGGTCACAAGTTTGGGCCCTGAGCTTGTTACATACTGTGTTTCCACCTGTTGTGGACTGAATACGTGCAGCTACAATCTGCATAGAATCATTAGTACTGATGACCTCAACATACATATCAATGATTTACTGGGAAGGACCTAGAATGTCCCCGTTAGCGACCTGCTACAAAGCCACAGCGTACACAGCATTATATCATCCTTACCCCGAGGTATGCCCAAGGCTTGGACACCTCCAGTTCCCAGTAGTGCTGTCCGTGTTTGAATCCCTGAAAGCAGAGCACCTGCCAGGTGTGATCAAAGCGGGCTTCATGTGCGGGGACAGCGCGTGGCCCTGACGTCAAGTGCTCAGCCCTGCGGTTCTCCTGGGAAAGAACCAGATGCCCATTGGCTGTCCGCGGGTCAAAAGTCAGAGAGCATCGGTCTGTAAGAAGGAAGAAAATGAATCAGGCAGATTAAAGCTGGAACGGTGATCTAGAAGAGTCTTAGAGGTCCTTAGTTATAAAATGTCTCTTAGAACTCACAAGCACTGAGGCCCTCCTTCCCAACAGGGTGGCACGGAGCAGCAGGGCTGGGAACCACAGCGAGTACTGGCCTCTTGTCCTGAGGAGAACCTGGAAACCAAAGACAATGCATAAGAACACATGAGTACCGTCTGAAGGCAGATCGAGCTAACATGCTTTATCTTTCCTAGTGGCAGGTTACCGTCTCTGTCATGACCCACAGCGGTGGTCACAGCTTTCTCCAGGTCCTCAGACACCAGCTTAGAGACTCGGGAGAGGATGTCGGTGACGCCGTTTAATCGATCCTGCAGGGTCGAAGTCACATCTGTGGGAATGTCCTTGAAGCGCGGGACTTCTACGTGCAATGATTCCTGTGAAGACGCGGGTTTCAAGCAGTACTTCAACGAATAGGCAAAAGTTTCAATGTCTGATTAATTACTTCGGTTTGACCATAAAGGTACAACTGAAACAGTGAGTTTAAGAGGTGTCTGCAATTGTTAAATGACATTTTTTGGCACTGAAATAAAAACTCAATTCAAATGACAATTCAAAACCACCATTCATTACATTATGACATATGTCTGGATCCTCTACAGTGCGCTCATTAGATTTCAGGCATTGTTTCTGTTAAACGGTGCAATTCTTGCCCTAGCTGCCTCAAATAATGCCTCTACTTGTCTGGCCCACACACTGTCGATATGTAAAAGACGCCATTGTGATGTTACCCACAGGTCGGGAAAGCATTGCTGCGAAGCTGAGAGCTGAATATTTTCTCTGTCCCTTTTAAACCAGACAGACTGAGAGCAAAGGGGAGACTATAACTTACAAAATAAACATCTCGTTGCATTCACTGGCCTGAAACTAAAATCTGACAAAATAAACTTATGTAGAAAGTTCTTAATGAGATAACAAAAAGTAAACATTAAGGCAATATTCCCAGATATCTCTTTGCAGCCAGTGAAGCCGCCACCTGCTGGCCTTTAGAAAGAATGAGGACTATAAGAAACTTTTGCATTGGCTGTACTCTGAAAGGCAATTCCAGCTTTTATTAACAGTCTATGGCTCAGCCATCATCTGCATGGATACCCATTTGAATAAATCGACTACTGGCAATCGACATCTTTCATTTCAGTTGTTTTATTCTCTCTGCGCTACTCGTAACACTCAATCTTCTTTTTACGTGGCTCATAGGAAAGGCGTGACAGAGCCTGGGCCACAAGTCTGATGAACTTTGTAGAGGAAAGAAGTGAAACACTGAGGTTTTCTGTGACTGAGCAGATACCAGTCTCGTGTTGTTTAATTAAGCCCATGTTTCGATAGTATTTTTAAAAAATGCTTGTGCAGTCATCCGGCAGCAAGAAGCTTGCTGAAAGCTCTACGCATCCTCTTGTGCATGTTACATGAAACAGCAAACTGCACATTCTTACCTTTGTGAACCACTGGGACAATAAAATGAACCAAAATAAAACACCAAATCCTCCCCTTCCCAAATGTGTAAAGGCAGGGATACGAACCCTGATGAGGTCAGTATCAGAGAGGTTATGTAGTGCCGCAATTTGATCTTGGCTCTCGCTGAGCAGGCGGGAGTGCTCGGCAAGTTCGGCTAGTCGTGCCTCCGCCTCCGCGAGGGCTGCCTGCTTTTGCGCCTCAATAAAAAGCGCTGTCGCCTCCTGCTTCTCAGCCAGGATTTTCATCAGATTAGAAAACTTGGCGTTCACCCAGGCTGACGTCTGCTCAAGAGTGACCTGTTAATTTAAAATATGCTTGGTAAAATGGCTGCTTGGATTCATTTGGGTACACACTTTCAATTTCTGATGTATTTCTTTTATACTTAAAAGCCTCCATTTGTGAAGCATTCACAAAGGCTTAAAGTGAGCGTTTACCTTAGCTTGATTGATATTCTCAGCCAAGTCATTTATACTTTTCTGCGTCTCTTCAAGCAGTTTCCCCACTTCTGTACTCTTCCTTTCCAGCAGCAGCTGTAATGAAAACATATCAAATCGAGAAAGAAAAAAGCTTTATTCTTTCACAGTCATACAATATGTGATGATCAGCATGTATAATCCACTCCCAGCTAAAAATCTGCCGAGGCTTTGTGTTTGTATACCTCTTGAGTTTCCCTTTCTTCCTCCAATATGACCCTTTCATGGTTCACGCACTCTGACATCTCACATTCGTGGCACACAGACCTTTTGTCCTGCCTGCAGTAATAAACCAGAGGCTTTTTATGGCGCTCGCACAGCAGCATGGCTCTGGCCCCTTCACCTCCTCTCACCAGAGGCTCCCTACAGGAGGGGCCCGCGCTGTTTGCAGTCTCTGCCAGGACTGACAAGGACACATTACGCCTCAAGACAGGTCTAGTTTTGAACTCCTCATTGCAGATGGGGCACTGAGGGCCAATGTCAGACTGGCTCTTAATGTCCCAGTGCTTGCTGATGCAGTTTTTACAGAAGGTGTGACCACAGGGGATGGTTACAGGGCACCGGAAGAAATCCAGGCAAATGGAGCAGTTTAGGTTTGCATTCTCAGACTCCATCTCTAAAGACATGGCAGACATCTCTGTAGAGGGGGGGGAAGCTGAGGTTAGTCACAATATGACAGCTTTCAAGACAAACAACTTCATTTAGTTATTTTTAATTTTTTTAATTTTTTATTTTTGGGCGGGAATTTATTCTTTATGAACTGCCTTAAAATTTATAGGGAAAAATAACAGGGGGGAAGGAAAGCAGCAGTCCCAAATTCTAATGTCAGCTACCACACAAGTGAACGGAAAAGCTAACGTTAGCCAGCGTTAGCATACATTCAATTCACTTAACGTTAGCTCGGACTGGTAGGAACGAATACTCGTCAAAATATTACAATGGTCAAAAGATATTATCTTAAAACAGAGCACCATTATACACTCACCAGCAAGATACTGTACCAAAAAAATAATTCTTACCACGTAAACAGATACATTCATGCACAGCACTGTATGAATATCGCTAGATGAAGCGTTCCGGATGACGTAAGACGCAAAAAGTGACGCCTTCACGTGCTTTCGAGAAAGCGATGAAGGCGATGAAATAAAAAAAAGAACCATATATTTGTATTTTGTATGCTATGAGACAAACTGTAACACTGTTCCGCTGTGAAGTTGCGATGACAATACTACTTAATTTATATCACTCGTTTGCTTTATTGTGCAAACGACAATCGTTGTTTGGTTTGGTTTAATTAATGCAGAATAGAGGTCTGCTGAAAAATTCGCCTCAAAAACCCTTACAAAATGTTTTATATATTAATTTTTAATGTTATCATGTATATGGCTCTACAATTCAGGTTTTTCTTTTCATTTGTTCCTCTCGGCCACCGTATTCTATTACAAAAAAAGAAGAAAGAAAAAAAAAGGGAGGGGCGGGGAAAGTCATTCCAAGATGGCGCTGCGCACGGTATGTGCTGCTGCTTTACGAACTGGGACAGATTTAGGGGTCAATAATGCGAGGACGTTTGTCACGACAGGTATGACAAAGTTAACTAAGTCCAACTGTATTTTACAATTTTTGAAATGCTTCCTGAAAGTCTTGAATGTAGAAAATATTTCGGTAGGTTATATTAGTTGAAGCAGAGCCCTGATACACGCTGTCCGCTTGCAGACATGGTAGAAACGTCATAAACAAATGTGACGAATGAATGTGGCTAAGCAAAACATTTCTCAAGAAAAATTGGTGTGAATCAACTGAGGTGTTGTAAGAGTGTCAACACGTTTAATGCTAAACGGCTCATACATCAGTTGCATTATTTTCTGGAAATTAGCTGCTACCGTTTTTTTTTATTTCTTCATTTTGTACTGCAAAGTGTATGTTGTGTAATTATCCAATGATTATCATATTTATCATGAACCGGTATGCATAATTACAGCCGTACACTCATTTTACACTCACAAACACAGTTATAAAGGTGCGAAGATATCTGCCTTAGAATACACAGGTAAAGTACGAGACACACAGGAGCCAGTGAACTCATCACTCACTGACAGTTGACTCGGAGTGCAACATGTCCTCTACACATTTCCATTTGTTTTGCAGTTTTCAGTCATGCTTTAAAACCAGCTGATGAATAACTCAAAGAGAAATGATGGATGAGCTTGCTCCAACGTCAGAGTCCCCCACAGGCACTACACTGCTATTCACCCACTTAATTAACTTGAGCTCCACTTTTCATGACATTTGTCTGATCCTCTGCCAAGACCCTAAATGCATTGTTTTCAATTTTAAAGGAAGGGGATTTGAATGCAAGTTGAAATTTCTTCTGCTCTTGTTCTTCCTCGCCGCCACATTTCCTCACATTTGTCCCATAGTTTTTTGTAGCCTTGCTTACAAAGTAGAAGGGCACTGAGGATGCACAGTCCTCCACAAAAGTCAGTGGTGTACTTCACAGATTTAGGCAAAGTCATCCAGCTCTGTATCAAAATGTAATGGATTCTTCCTTCGGTCATGCTCCACCTCCCCACTAAGATTTGTGAAATTCGGCACAGTAGTTTTCACAATCAAAAGGAGCAGAAACATACTTTAGTGTGGGAATGAAAACAAATTTGGTGAAATAGAACAGCACCGCAGCTGCAAAAGTAAAGATGTCAAATTAACATGTTCAAATCATCATCTACGATCACTATGGTAGACTATCACTTTACCAAATAAAATGGCTTCCATTTAAAAATGTAGCATTTTCTAAAGCGATGTGTCTAATTAGTGGAATGACAGCATGAATAATTTTTTAATTTTTTTGCAATGTGTCTAACTGTTTGGGATGGTTCCAGCGTTCCTCTGCAAACGGGTTCCTCCTTTAGGCCCGATGCCAAATGAAGAGATTGATGTTAGAAACCTGGCATTGTTAGAGAAGTATCGCAGCTACAATCATTACTTCAGGCAAGCGGAGGAGGCAAGGAACAAGGACGTATGGTGGAAGACTTACAGGAGCTATGTGGAAAAAGCTGACCCTGAGCACGGTGAGATGATGGAATGAACACTGGGGTAACATGATGTGTCGTAAATTTCATTTTGTAACGGTAAAAACTTCAGATGGCATGAAAGGATTCTGTTGTGTTTGAAGGCGCAGAGCGAGTGGACATCGGACTGCCCTACTATCACCCCTGCAGGACCAAAGAAGTAAGGAAGAGGAGGCAGGTGATGAAGGAGAACAAGAAGAACGTCGAGCTGGAGAGGGCTTCTCGTCTGCGCACGTGTAAGCTTCAGTTTCTAACGAATTCTTCCGTCACTCTATTTTGGTACCATGTGGTAACAGGTCTCTTGTTGTCCACCAGTTAAGATCCCTCTGGATCAAGTGCAGGAAACTTGGGAGAAGACAACTGGGCCATTTCACATTAAAAGACTTGCGGACCACTATGGGGTCTTCAGAGATCTCTTCCCCATGGCTTATTTTCTACCTCAGGTTACACTCAAGATCTGCTACAGCCAGGATAACAGCGCTCATGTGCACTATGGGAATCGACTGACACCCACTGAGGTACATTAA
>VVHJ01022659.1:5394-30360 GCA_015107715.1 Tylochromis polylepis
GGGGGTGCAGAATTCTGAAACTTTTTTTTTAAAAACAATTTTGGACAGCACAAGTGTCATTTAGTCCCCGTTATATTCAAGGAAAGCCAGACATCTTTACATCACACATCTCCAGAGCTGGGCAAAACCCACCAAAATATTCCAGATGGATAAGTAGCACTGCAGGCCAGAGGAGATTTTTTTTGGGGGGGAGTGAGCTGTTACTTTAATTTACAGATAGCTATCTAAAAATGGTTTAAAATGAAAATCTGTGTACCATATATACAAAACTTGACTGGCAGCCATTTTTGCGATGCCTGATGTGTGTTTCTTTAAGGTGGCACATTAGCTGAAACTTTTGGAATGACATTGCAACTAAATAAACAAGCACCAAATTTAATTACTGGTTATTTAACCTATATTGAAGTGTTGGCAATATTTAATAACATCCCTTAAAGTTGAAACATGTCATCCATTGGGTTTTAGGTAAAGTGTTAATTTTTATGGGTGTTTGGGGAACATTGGCAGCAGTCACACTTGAGGGTTTTTGTCTAAAATGGAAGATGCACAGTCTTGGTCACTTCACATTTGCTGTACGAGTGTGCTATCAAACCTGCTGAGTATGTTGCACTGTCACATTTGAGGTGCTCCTACTCTTCACCCACAGAGAACAGTGATGGTGTTGACCTTTACAAATGTGCTCAGTGTCAGATTGCTGCCTTACCCTCAGCTGAAACCTCTCTCCCCAAAAAATATGTTGGATGATTGCGTTGCAATTGCCTCTATTTAATAACTTTTGTCTACTGCTTCCATTCATTTGAATGAAATGACTTATTCATTAAAAAGGTCAAGTCATATTGTGTTTTTTCCTTCCAAAGGGCGTAAAATAAGTATGTAACATGCTAATGAAATAGTTTAAGGCATTCGTCTTCTGTCAGAATCTGACTGGTATTAAAACTACGGTCACTGAGCACTTCAGTAGGTAAAGCTATTCAACTACTTGTTAATCGAAGTATCTAATTAACTAGTGATATGGCAGCATCTCAGTGCATTTAGGCATGTAGACTTTTTTAAGATGACCCCATTGAAGTTCAAACTGAGCATGAGAATGGAGATTCAAATAACTTTGAATGTGGCATGGTTTTTGATGCTAAACAAGCTGGCCTGAGTATTTCAGAAACTGCTAATCTACTGGTATCTTTTCCAAACAATCATCTCTATGATTTGCAGAGAACAATCTTAAAAAATATCCAGTGAGTTGAATTCTACGAGTGAAAATACCTTGTTGATGCTAGGTGGCCCCAAACTGCCTTGAGTTCATAAGAAGGCAGCAGTAACTGAAATAACCACCCTGATTGCCACTCCTGTCACAATGGCCAGATTTCACACAGAATCACCAAAACTGGGCAACACAAGCTTGGAAAAACTGATGAGTCTTGATTTCTGCTGCTTCATTTAGCATAAACGGTATGAAAACATGGATCCATTTTACTTTGTATCAACGGTTCAGGCTGTGGGTGGTGGCGTAAAGGTCTGGGAGATATTTTCTTGGCATACCTTGGCCCATCATAGTACCAAGTGAGCATCATTTAAATGCCACAACCTACCTCCATTCCTTTGTGACCACAGCAGCAAGAAAATGCACCAAGCAAAGCTCAAATATTCTCAAGATGGCCTCCACAGTCATCAGATCTCAATCCAATAGAGCACCTTTGGAATGTATAAAATGGGAGATTGGCATCATGGATGTGCAGCTATGTGGACCATAATCTTTGAGGAACATTTCCAGCAGCTTGTTGAATCTGCTGAGAGGTCCAGCGTGGTGCTAGCAAGGTCTGCCTAATGAAGCATGTGCTTAATAAATGTAGTACTAAGTGCATGGGTGGATTACTAACAGTTTTGTTTCTGCTGTATTTTATGTCTGGTCAGACTTACACACAAGACTGAGAAGAAACAACTACACAGAACTAAAAGTTACAGGGTTATCAGTCCACTGATTTGGTTCTTTTACCTACCACACAAACCAGAGCAATACTATAACTCTGCATTACACCAAAAAACAGCAAAAACAGACAATCTGAAATCTGCATAATGTCAGTTTAATTATTTAAATGAGCCAAACGTTGCTTATAGATAACAAAGGTGAGTCACATAAAATATTCATTTTACTGTATTGCATAGTTGGATCAGAAGTTGCAAGGTTACATTGTTTACAGACAGCTTGGCATTTTGTACTGTCGTTATTTAATACTTTTCAATACAAGCCTATTATTGCCCACAATAATTTTTAAATTTACTTGTACCAATTTTGTCCACTTTGTCTAGTGTATTGCTATAATTGGCAGAAATAATCACACTATACTGACACAATATTGGAAGGGCAACACAGTCTAAATTACACCACAATATAAAATAAACTAAAAGAATTTCTTAACAACAGTCTACGTGCAAATATTGCATTACTGGCACGGTTTCCTGCACATTCAAGTACTTGTCAATATTTTAATATTGACCAAGGATTTAGATACACACTTTTCATAAATATCAGACAGATGAAAATAATATACTCCCCTCTACATCTAGCCCAGTACCGTAGTTCCTTTTATTGATTTGGATGGAAGAGTTGAAGAAGAACAATAACCGGATTTACACAGATTTTTCAGTAAACTTGAAATGCATCTTATTCAAAGAGCTTTTTTATTTCTTTTATAGTGAGGTGCAAAATCAGTAAACCTGATGGATTCAACTATAGTTCTGATAGCAAAAGCAGCAGTCTTACAAGCAGTTATATTAAAATGAAACAGCTGATCATGAAAATCACTCCATCCTTTGATATCATTGTGTTAGGTCCCATTCTCACATGTTAATAATTCATTGTGCAATGACAAACAAAGTTTATCGGATCTGTTCTGACTGATTTCCCCTGCGCCATTTGGCCTCCCCTGCTGGATTATACTGGGAGGCAAAACAGCTGCTACATAATAGATAAAAAGTAAATTATTTCCTGTGATGGAAAGCTAAAGACATGGGATGTCTACAAGGACTGTGTGACAGTGCGTACTATGATCATGACCAGAATGTACCGTGTTTTAATGCACAGTGAAAGCTGAGGAAAATGAACCATAGTGGAGGAAACAGCCCTGAGGTGGGAAAAAGCTTGCTAATGATGCCACTGTTGGATTGTTGTTGCATCTGCAGTTACATCTTCTTGTTTCTGACTACAGGTCTTCAGTTGTCAGAAAAATTTCATTATGTGCAGGGTTCTCCATAATGAAGTGGTCATCACCAGTGTCGTCCTGGATGACAGGGAAAAAAGTAAATCAGCATTTTCCAAAATACAGGAGTTTCTATGTTTTAAACTGAATGAGGGTATCTCAGATGTGAAATGTTTCGCTATCATCTCTATTGCATCTAGTTTTAGTTGTAGGACTTCTTTAGATAACTGAAATATATATTTTAGATAAAATACTAAATGAAGAGCTTTTGAGAAGATGCCACGTCTGGATTAGGGTTATGGACAGTTGAAATATACTACTTTATAAGGAGTTGTATGCTAACAGGTTTCATTGAGACCACACTGTTGGAATCTTGAAATGGTTTGTGGCATAACTGTTGTAATTTGGCTTCACCTGACCTTAACCTTGAACATGACTGTGTCAGTAGCTGAAAGGACTTATACTCGAGAAGTATTTTTCTTTTCTTGTATTGCTACTTTTACTTAAGTTAAAGGTCTGATTGCTTCTACCACGTCTGCTGATGTTATTTTCCCCAGATGCAATTCCGTCTGCAGTGAATGCTTTCAATGATCCACACTGTGTGCTGCAAATGCCCTCTTATGTTTGCTTTTTACTGGTTTAGAAAAGTTTTGTGTCCCAAACTGGCTATTAAGAGGTAACGGTTGTAATGAGATCTTTATGCCAAAAAGACAATTGAACAGAAATAGGCACTCTTTAGAACTCATCATCATGTACGATCATCAGATTTTTAAGATTTCTTTAGTATTAAAGAAATTCAGTAATAGTTGTGAATATTAGAAAAATTATACTTTTCTTATAAATTTATATTATTATACTTCTTTCTTATGTTTCTTCTACAAGTATTAATGACATTTTGGTGCATTACAAAAAAAAGTGCATTACAGTTACATCCAATTTCTCTCGTATGGTAATGATTGTTACTCACTTTCACCTCTTTTTTATAATTAATGGCTCTGGCTTACATAATTACATTTTTTTTCCACTAAATTAAGAAACATATATACTTATTTGCAGTTTATAAATAATTCAGCATGGTTTAATAGCTTTTCCCCTGCAGGGACACAAAGGTAACTGAACTAACAAAAAGCAAGTAAAACCAAAAATCTCTCAAATTTTATTTTGTTATGTTATTTTAAAATTTAGCAAATTGTTGAAAATCATATGGAGACTAGTTACTTTTTTTTTTTTTAAATTCAAATGAAATTCGTTAATTTCATTCAAGTATTGATTAATTACTGTGGCCCTGGTAACTTTCGAAGTGTTCCCAACAAGTTAAAAACTTTTCATTTCATGCTAAATCAGTTAAAATGTACTGAACAGTACAGAACAGTTCAGACACAGGTTTGCTTTCAAATCTTTAATTTCATTTATATAAGCTTAATTTTTACTCTGTGCTCCAGCCTTATACTAGTGCATGTTTTCTTTTTGAAACTCATCTTTTATGGACGTTTTGGTTACGATTAAAACAAATACTATATTAATTGCTATATTGTGATTAAACCATACTGTATGTGAATCCTGTTTAAATGTCAGCTGTGTTGGTCTGCACTATGTGAAACTCCAGGCTTACTTTGAATACTTTAGTTGGTATTAAAGACATTTTAATGTTTGTTGTCATCTCTGACAGACTGAAGTAGCTGCTATTATGTTTTTAGTGTTTGTGAACTTTGGATTTGTGCAGTTATTCTTTAATTTATTTTGTTGTTTTAATCATGTTAAGTTGGATGGCAGTTTAATTTTCTTGCTTTACTGGTGGTATGTGTGGGGCCCATGTGACATAGTGCCTGAACATAATCAGGGCTCTTGATTATTTGTGTGCTTTTGAGTGTAATTACTTACTTCATCTTTCTCTTTGTAGTTTTTCTCTGAGCTGCGATAGGACACCACATGGATCAGGGTGTAGACTCTGAAAACAAAAAGGCACAAGGATGAAACACGAGGGGAAAATGAAAATGAAGAAATCGATGGATAACAGTGACAAGGACAAAGTCATTATAACTCTCCATAAAGACAGAACTCGAACACTCCCTGCTCATGATTGGGGGGTGGGGGGTTATTCAGTGCCAGATTAAAAACTTTGATTAAATTTCTCTGCTTCTCAATCAAGCCTGCTGGATTGCCCTGCTTCGTTTTCAAGGTCACTAAATTTGTCAAAAACTACAACCTCTGAGGAAAAAAAAAAGTTAAATGTGAAATGATGTGTTTACCTGTGATATAACATGGCCAGAAACTGCACAATGAGAAGAACAGCAAAAGACAACAGAAACATCAAAGTGAGAGGCTCCACCTGTCAGAAAAAAAGCAACAGAATTGGTTAGTCATTAGATCAGGTATTACAGGAGGACAAACAATTATTTAAAAAGATGTCACAATCCTTCTTTAACTGCAGCACATGCATTTAGGAGTGTCTGTTGTGGGTCCCAACCTTGAGGTATTCTTCACTTTGAGTTCCATTGGGATAAAACTTTGGGATCTTGATGCTGATGACATCATTTCCGATGGCCTGCAAGAAGAAGGTAGCTACCACCCAGAGCACGTTTATGATGAAATACAGGAAGACCGCCTGTGAAGAGGTAAAAGAATTTAATATTTGATTTAATTTTGCCACATTTCAAGTGGATAATTGTTTTTAAAGATTTCACTCCCAACCTGCAACCTGACCCGTCAGAGTGTTTTTTCATAATGATTTGTGGTCATTCATTTGTCATCATCAGATTGCTGACCTTGTTTCGCAGTGACTTTAGTTCTCTGTTGACTTCCTCCTGATGTTCTTTAGTGTTAGTGATTGGTGTCAGGTAGCGCTCGATTAGCTTGACCCAGAAGTCGTTCTCATTCTAAACACACACACACAAAAAGCACACAGTTCAATTTAAAAAAAATAAAATAATTGATCACTTTTTTAACTGAAGAGCTCCATTTAGCAAATATTAATTTTATTTTCCTTAGAAGATCAGAAATATGCTAATGAAATAACATCTCAGGACGGTTTCTTTTTTCACTATACCTTAATTACTGAAAACAAACTGCAAAATTTAGAAACTTTTACATCTACCATGCATAGTGAAGTAGTAATACTGTGTTTAAATACTCATTTTAAATACAATTTTTTGTACCTACCTCTTTCTATACCCGAGGGGTGAATAAGCATCTTACCTCTTCTAGCTGTTGCACTTGTGGAGCAGCGAGTGTTTTCTCAATGGCTAGCTTTACTCTCTTTTCTAACTTCTCCATTCGATTGGTCTTAAGGGTTTGCCGTGCCTGAGATAGAGAGAGAAGTCAGGTCAGTCATTCCTTTTCTGCAGCAACAGTTTTCAAAAGATTAAAAACTCTGGAAATCAGGTTTCCTCTCAAATTAATTTCATTTTGTTTTAAAAGCAACATGTCATTATTTTATTTGCACCAAATCAGTTGTCATCACCTGTCTGTTTAGTGCAAGTTGTAACTCCTCCAGCTGATAGTCTGACAGAATGTCTTCAGGCCCCACTGAACTGAGCTCTACATTGAGTGTGTCTGTTAACATTAGGACCAAGTCGTCACACACTTCATCATAATCTTTGTTACGGAGTGCATATCTGAGGAGAAGAAAAGCAGTTTAACTACACAATTGCAGCTTTGCCATCGGGGTAATTGTATTGTGCTTTTAAAACAGCTTAGAGCATTACAATGTGCTTAAACTTTGTTTTAGTGTAAATGTAAATTATTCTTGTAAAAATGCCTGCAAGTGAACAACAAAAACATGCAAATACTTGGATGTTTATTATTTACCGTATTTGTTCTTGTAGATTTCTCTTCATGTTGAAGTAAGTCAGCTTTTTCAAAAATTCTTCTTTCACTGGGTGCACCCAGTCTGCATACATGTGAAAACACACACAGAGATAGCCTCATTACTCTATTTTATATGCTACATAATGTATAGTATATAATGATCTACATGTATATAATGATCTACAGCTACGTGTATAGCTGGAAATTACAGTGTGGTGCACTCAGGATCTAAATGCATTTAGAGTGCTACTCACCAGCAGCAGGAAGCTCTACCTCACGAATCATATAGTCATCATCATCATCATGATCACGGTCTTCTTCATCAGATGAACTGATGCTCCTGTTTTCAGCACCCTCGTCACTGCACACAGCACATATGCACTTATTGTGAGTGGTTGGTTGTGTGAGTTTCTTAATTCCAGCACACATCTCATTTTGTCCTTATGAACAGCTGTGTTCAGTATGAGACTTGAATGGAATTGTGTTATTTTTGAGGCCAGCAGTATATTGGGTTTTTGACCTGATGGCAGCAAAGATTTCTGGTGGACTGACTAAAATAATCAATTAAATTCAATTTGATTTATATAGCGCCAAATCAGCCTGAAGGCACTTTATACTGTAGTGTAACAACCCAACAACATTAGAGAGAAATTCCTGACCAAATAAAAGAGAAGAAACAACAACAACAAAACGATACCTGCCACTGGAACCCAGGTCACTGCTCTTTGCTGCCTTCTTCCTCACTTCATCAACTGGATGTCTTGCAACCTCTTCCCTGGCTTCTGCTTTCTTGGTGTCTTGTCTGGTGTGAGGCTCCAGCATTAAGGCTGGGTGTAGAGGTGTTTCATTGTGGGTGATTGCGTTGGCTGGGCCGTGCTGTGTAATCTGACCTGCGAGCTGCTGAAATATCAGACGCTCTGTTTCCTGGGTTATCTGTAAAACAACAGAGTTCATTAATCCATTCATCCATCACCTGCTGTTAGGTATGTCGGGAGCTATCTGGTGACCATACCTGTATCTTCATGTCCCAGCAGCAGCATCTACAGGTTTTGTCACAGAGAAGATTGTGTTGTTTCTTCTCCTCTCCTCCTCCCCTAATGGACAGACAGATATCAGGATGTATGGTCACAAAGAGTGATTGATATGACATGATTAGAAAAGAAAATCAGTTCCCTGCTGTTTTATGTGTTTATGTTTCATGGATGAGTGTCAAATATGCAACAGGAAGTGGATGAACTAATGGATTTGGTCAGCTAAAAGTTCTGCATGACTAATCATTTTTATACACCCTGTAACTGAGTGAATGTTTTCATTAATGTCAATCATGTCTAGCATATGTCTCATCTCCTATAATATTATTGCTAATACCTTTAACATTGTGAAACAATACCTATTCTAATATTGTATTATAATCATAATATTTTCACGCTTTTTCATGATAATAAATTAAACAAACATTAGTCTAAAATAATGCTGCTCTTAATAATAACTGCATTACTTGTTGGTTTCCCTTGTGCCCCAGGACACATTGTTCATGTTAACCAGTGAGTAGATGGTCAAAAGGAGATATCCACTGGGGATGCAGATGAAATACATCAGACCATAGATAATCAATACTGCAAGAAAGAAAACAAAACAAAACAAAAAATGTCACAATACATAAAGCAACATAACACAAAGAATGTGAAATAATGTTTATAACAATAATAATGAACATACAAAACTCCTCAGGGTGGAGTAAAGCTGTTATCAAGTACATGATTGCCATTGAAATCAAAAACAATCCAGTGGGGGTCAAGAAGGTTTCCTGAATCACCATGTCACCTAAAAGAGAAAATAGCATTTGTACGTTTAATCTACATTTATTTGAAAGATATGTGAATACAACAACATATAGTCAAAAAACGATTTTACCCACCAATGATGGAAAAGAAAGATGCAGTCATGAGGAATGCATACAGAACACTCATAATGCCAGCAATGGTTATTTGGGTATTAGCCTTGGTCAAAAAGCAAATGAGGATGTAGAACACAGGGGGAATGCACGCGATGATGATGGAGAGTGTACCAGTGAGTCTGAAGACGAACTGGAAAGCGCCTGGAAGGAAAGGATGGAGGGAGGGAGGGAGAAGGAGAAATAAATGACTGATGTAGGTAGCTGCGTGAAGTTATTAATGCAGAAAAATTATTAATGCAGATGGGCTTGGCAAAGTGAATTTCCCTGTAGTTACCATTACAGGTTATTACAAAGTCTGCCTTCAGTTAGGCCAAGTGTTTTATGAAAAGTGGTGTTACATACTTTAGTTACCTGCATTAATGACTGCATTAAAGTTCAGATTAGAAATTTTTGGCCCAGGTTTTGCTTCCAGGATACATGTTTACAAACCACGAGAACTCTAATTATTAAACTCACTTTACACAATTAATGTTTCATCCTTTTTTTCTTGTTCCATTTACTGTTTTTGTGGATGCATAAAGGTATTCACATTTGAAATAGTACAAATGTGGCATTTTTGTATATAATAAATGTAGCACAAACATCTGCCCAGACTAAAAGAGTGAACTGATTTGAATTTGGTAGGCAATGGTCAGAGGTCATTAGGACCTTAACAAACAGGCCACCAAGCCATAATTCTAAATAAATAAATCAGTTAATTATAGCAACAATTCCCAGAAAAGTTTAACCAAATGATGGAATGATGATATTTCACATACTAAATAGTCAAACTGCAAATTAATTGGTTGAAACAGGCATCAAATCAGTGTAGTCTACCATACTACACAATGTGACTAGCAAGTCGCTCTGGATCAGTCAAACAGTTTAATTATCAAATGACCTGTCAGAGATTTTCAGACTTGGAATGGGCTTCTTGAATGAACCCTAATAAAGAACTTTGTAAATGCCAATTCTGGTAAGTGTGGTACAAAGAATTTGCATATAATGACATGCAACAAAATTTATACCATACAGTAAAGATGTTATTGTGTCACATGCAGTGAACTTGGATCAGAAGAATTTTAACAAGTCTTGTGCGTTTCTATTTGCCCGTGATAAAACAAAGTTTATTGACACCATAAGGAACAAGTAAGGCATCTGAATTTGGTTCAGTCAAATCTTTAAACAAGTTATTATACAGCTTACTTTATGGGAGCGATCGTAAAATTAAACCACTATACCATATCTATTGTAGTTGCCAGGATTTGCTCAGTTACTGTAGTTCTATTTCCTTGTTGCAGAGTAACATGATCTAAAGACTTACTTGCTATCATGAGAGTCACAGAGGCAGGTCCCAGGATAGAAGATCCAACAGTGAACATCTGGTAGAAGATGTAAATCCCTGAGATGGACTCGTTTCTCTTCACTGTCTCTGAACCACTAAGATTCACAACCACAAAAAAAGTTAGTATGGCAGTAGAAATGTTTATAGCATTTATTGGCTGTAAACATGACCAGGAAACCGTCAAACTAAGAATCCAAATAAAAATGAAAAAGAAAATTGTATTAAATGTTTTAAGTTAAAATGGAAGGCTGTAGAATGAAACCCTGCTATTATTAATAACATGTAACACTAGCCTGTGGAGAAGGTCCAGTGTGTTAGCCAATGTTGAAGGTCCCCATCGTCTCCTCTGGTTGTAAAACTCTTTAAATTCCTGTGGTGAGTTGGTGTATGCATCTGAAGCAGCATTATACTCGACACGCCAGCCTTGTTGCAATAGCAAAGTACACAGCCATCGATCCTCCCCTAGAAGAGCACACACAAAAATGGAAAATTAAAAAAAAGAGATTGGACACCAAGAGTCTAAAAGTCAAAACACCAAGAGTACAAACTAGGCAATGTAAAAAGTTTACTGATCCTTTTGGTTACGTTTACCAACCTTGATCATATTGTACATATTCTTGAGCTCTTTGTGCAGTTGTTGAGTATCTTTTTAAAACATGGTCATCCATCAAGGCCGACCCTCTGAACAAACTGAAGCATCCCGGACTGCACAGCACAGAACCAAACACATGCTCTGCTGTCTTCTGGAGCCAGTGACCTACTGCATACTCAAATTTCTGGTACCACACCATTGGACCTGGGATGACAGAGAGGCGGATGAAAGGAGAGATGAAGCAAAGGAGGTCGAAGAATAATAGGCATTTGGAAAAATACAAAAGGGCAAACACTAGCATGCAGTACATTGTTTCTAAGTTAGTCCATCATATATAGAGAGCTTAAAAGAACATTGCAGAAGCAAAAATCCCACTAAATGCTGATGTAGGGAACAAACGTTTATTATTCTATTTTATTCTTCCAAAACGTTTGCACCTAACTACTCTCACACTGTCTGTCAAAACCATTCAAACTGTGAAACCACTGTCTCAGGTGTGTGGATCTATACCGTTTTGTTTATGTTATACTGTTTTAAAATTATTGTCACAAAAAAAATCTTTTCAACGAGGACAATGTCCAGAACTGCAGTGGGCCTATGAAAATCTTCTCTTTGACTGGTTTTGTCCACAATTTCCAGTTTATCAAAAGGCTTTCTTTAAATGTTTATTTATTAAATTAAATATATTTAATGATACATCAGTGGCAATACATATGCATTTAAAAACAGACATTTTTGATGCTTTTTCTTTTGAAATGTCCACTTACCCATGCCAGTAGGATGGATTCTACCACATGCTGCACCTACATTGTCATACATCCTCAACCTGTGAACACAAATATTTTTTAATTGTCATGTTTGATAAGCAACAATAACTACAATCAACATTTTCTAACTGGATGACAAAATAGCTGATAAAATGAGTAAGTATTTATTGTCTACAGTAATATCAGTGATTTATGTTGGAAAATGATCTAAATACTGAGCCATGACAGATATCAAGAAGTTGATTGGTCTGCTGCTCACCTGTCTACAAGTAGAATCACAGCTTTAGGATGGAAGTCAGTGTCTCCGTCGAGAGCGAGAATATACGTGTTGTCGTCTGAGATGAACTTGCGTTTGTTGTCGTTGTCATACTGAGGCAACACGAAAGTCTCACTATCCAAAGAGACCAAACTGGCTCTGGAAAAGTTATTCAATTGCTAAAAAAAAATAAAATAAGATAAATTATAATAAATTATACACAATGTCAAAATAAATTGACTCAAGCAGCTGAAAAGTCTTACTGGGATCTTTTGAGGGTTCTTCACAATGTAGCCCTTCCAGCCAAGCAGGTAATACATGTACATTATCTAAGAAAAAAAAAAAAAGCAGCAGTGTTGGGTGTTAAAATCCAAGGAGAGCCTTTTGGAAACACATTGTATAATAGTCTAGATGTCTTGCTAAAACTTTGACAGAGGTGATTTGTCAAATTAATTAAACGTTTTATCACACAGGTAGAAAATACAGAATGATTATATCTGCAATACTAGTGAGCATGTTTTAAATTTTAACTAAGCATTTTCATACATTTACAATTAGAGTTGAACACATATTTAATTAACAGCACTTCCAGTATCTCAGTACATTTACTACAGACCAAATCATTATTAATAATTGCATGCAGCACAATAGAGCAACACAGTTTCTTATTTTGAAATACTGAACAGCACTGAAATGACTTCAGCCATTTATTTTCATGCCAAAGATATATAACAATATCTAGTTTTGGAGTTGTTGCTTTTCTATGCCATATTTAATAGTAAATTGTGTTTTGGGTAAAACATATATTTTTGACACATTTGAGTAATAATAATGAGTGCTGAAGAATCCCTCCCAATGTGTGAGGTTTTAGAATACTAGAATCAGACTGTACACATGCTGGGTCCATTCAAGCTCATACAATTCCAATACATGAAAAAAGAAACCAAGTCTGCATGTTTGACTGAGAGAACTTGGTTTTTAGTGTATTTCACAATCACATGCACATAAATAGGGATATAGAGATAGAAACCATCACAGCTAATCTGTACCTGGGACCATCTTTTTTTGTTCCTGATGAGTAGTTTGTCTTTTAGGTGAACATAAAGCATGTTGCCTTCTGGCAGAACAAACATCAACCTGCCACCGTAGGGAGTCTCAATGATTGACACATCATCAGGCTCTTTGTTGGTGAAGACCCTGAATGGAATGTATGTGTAGGTGATCAGTTTGAAAGATAGAGAAAGAGAGATATGCAGATGTATAGACATATATTTAACAGTGGGGTTATCTCACCTATAAACTTCAATGACAACGTGGATCAAGTCATTAACATAACTATTAACCAGCCTCTTCTTTGTGTCATCGTCAGTCATGAAGGCATCGTCCATGTAAATGTGGCACTCAAAGTCAAAACAGTCCTTGTGGTCTTCCTTTGGATCCCCACGATAACGGTCCAGCCTGGAACAATAACAGATGACTGTATAACACAGCAAATGCCTTTTCATTTAGGTCTTATTTTTAAGTGTGAACAGTCAGTGCACAACAGGTAATAACAAGAATGACAGGAAAATGCATTTTTTAAATGTTAAGCAGCCCAAACACTTGGCATTTTAAGCCTTTGAATATATTAGGTGATAAGCTAATGAATTTGACCTTTTATTTACATTTTTAAGAGCCACTTTACATCAGACTGAGAGGCTCTAATGCCTTTCTGGTTAAAAATTTCACCTGTGTACTGACACCTGCCTGGTGCGAAATTAAACAGGTGGAGGTAAATCAAACCCAGATTTTAATATGCTGTTATATTGCTCTTTAAAGACTTGTAAAAGAGAAATTAAACCCATGCTGTGTATGTGATACTACTACACCTGGGGCTAGATGCTTTAAACTCAAACTTGTTATTTTCATCAGAATTATAAAACCGTGCTTAACCGTGCCTGTTGTTAAATCTCAGTCACTGTGGATTTGTATGCAGCCTGATTTACTCTATGTCTGTATGTGCAGATAAAAAAATTATATAATGATAAGAAATGCTAGCTTTGTGAAACTAGCTAAATTCTGCCTCTATTATTTTATTTTCTCATCATAGTGACTGCAAGAAGGGGTATGTATATGCATGTTTTTGTGCCTACACTTATTTATATGCCTGACCCCTGATGTCTTCAGAGGTACTGGCTCTAACCTGAACATGGAGGTGAGAATCTTCAGCATCTCGTCGTAGGTCTCATGCCACATTGTGGCGCACAGATAGATCACACACTTCTGCATTTCATCATGGCTGTTAAGGAGAGGAGAAGTTGTAGCAGAATATTAAAACATTTCATGCTGTGAACATGCACATCTTAGAAACATCTGCTATGGAGGCTGATTAATGTTACACACCCATTGTGGAAACGGTTTCATAAAATGTGCCACATGTGCAGCTGCAGTGAATTTGGTAATGCAAATAAGTGAGTTTCCAATTTTGTTGTGGTCATAGATCAACATCATTTTTTTGGTCATGTTTGTGTGTATGTCTTTACACTGAGACATGCTCTGCTAGTGACACACAGTTTGCATGAATTCAACTTCAAAAGCAATTTTTCTACCCATACTTCAAATAAATTATTCATTGCATAATTGCACACTGCATTTCCTGTTGAAGAAATGTCTGTGCCTTTACTGCATTTGAAGTTATCACCCATAGTGATTGTTTTTTTTTTAAGTTTCTCAGCTTAATTTATGACCACTGTGAAATAATCTTCAACAGGAAAACCATTCTCAGATCACACTGACCTTTCTTGGGTTTTGGCTTTTGGAACCTTCATCTTGGTGTTGAGTAGTAGAGACAGGTCAATGAAAGCAGATTCATACAATCGACGAACGAAGAGCTGAGATGTTCTTTCTATACGCTGGACCTAATAGAAGGTAAACCATGAAGCTATTTAAGTGTATATAATTTTTCTTCCGAATAAATAAATGACTGAAGTAATTTAAAGCATATCTCTTCTCATAGCCAATTGAGTGAAAGTGTGTGTATATGTGCTGTGTTTTCCTGATACCTTGATCTTCCATACATAATAGGTACATGTGACGAAGCCTGACCACATGCACACTCCCTCCAGTGCCAGCATGGAAAAAGGCCATTGAAAGTAGTGGCTGTCAATCAAATGGTCAATAAATATTTTGAGTGAAGTGTGCAAAGATAAGATGCTTAAATACAGAAGATATATGTACTTAATATATTGCTATAGGACAACACATATGACATTGCACAATAAATACTTCCATTTTATTCACATTAAGAAAATTTATAAATGACCAGGCTGCTTGAAGTGTAAGAAGAATTATTGACTTGAAAAACTCACATGGTACATTTCATTGACACATTTCTCATCATACAAACACACCTGTTTAGTGAAGTCCGACATATGCTCCTAGTAAACTCAAGTAAGACCACAGATACGTTTTTGGGGCTCAGATAGAGCAAGTTGTCACAAAATTCTGCAATGAAAACAAACATTTTTTAGCTTTATTATGTTTAGTTTAAATAACTAATTTATTTATAGTTATAACAATTCATAAATATAAATGATACAGTGCATCAGAAGAGTCATGGCATATTTTTTTAAAGTATATTTTCATGATAAAACTATTGAGCTACTTTAGTAGAAACACCATTAAAATTCCTGAAAACTCCCCTGTACTGAAACAACTAATTAAAAAATTAAAAGCTGAATGCAAAACTTATTGCAAGTCACATTTTTATAAAGGTAGTTAAGTTTCTCTTGACCTAAAGAAAAAAAAAGAAAGAAAGAAAGAAAGAAAGAAAGAAAGAAAGAAAAAACTCACCTAAGATGTTTCCTACTTTTGCTGCACCATCCAGTTTTGCTCCCTGTGTAAAAAACAACAGTATTCCCAGCAGTAGCATTGCAGGTCCCGTGCAACATAGAGGAAGGGCAAAACTCATCCTGACAGCATGAATCTTACAGGCCACCACCCCAAACCAGTGGCAGGCTGCTGAGCAGAAGGCCTGAGATGGGAGATGAAGGTAATATTTATTAAGCCTAATTTACTGTCAGAAGGACAAAATTAAAATTTAAATGTAATTAATTTAAATGTCAGACTATAGTACCACCATTAAGATATGTTTTTGAACCAATGAAGACAATTCTTTGTGGAAAAGAAAGCAAGAAGTGCAAAAAGTGCTTTACACTTCAGAACTCCGATCATAACTGAAACGTGATCACTATCATGCCTCAGGCAAGTAAGTAGTGGATACAGAGACCCCTGACTGATTAAACTTGTGGCTGCTAAAGAGTCTGTGTGAATGAGATTTGATTGGTTTTAGTAAGTTTTGTCTTATTAAGTAATTAATCTAGACCAAACCTGCTGTGAGCCATAAAAAGAAAATTATCAAATGTAATAATGGAAAAATAAGTGTTTTCTGCTAAATCACCAATCAGACACAATTTTGTCTGCTACATGCAGTGATAAATCCGATTCTACATTTATGGCATCTATTCTTCCTACAGTAATTTTTAACATATGTTGCATGTTCTCCTCCTTCTACTTACTTGTAAGAAAAACAACACTAGTCCTGTTTTCAGGAGTTGTGCATTATTCAGGTTGAAATCTGACCAGGTGATGTTCTTCGCAATTAGCACGTGGTAGATCAGGTATACGCCCCCTAGAACAGAAAAAAATAATGTTATATGCTTGCCACATTTAAAAATGCACCCCTCTTTCACTTCAAGATAATTTCCAAAATCATTTATTTCATGATGAAACTATTTTTTATGATTGTTCTTTGTTTGTCGTCAAGTAAATATTGTTATGATATGGAATACATTCATTTAAAAAAAATACTGTAAATAATAAGAGTGTTAACTTCTTAAATTCCTGCAAGAATAGAAGAAACAATTTAATCTGCAACATGTACAGAGCTACGGTACAGACAACATAAATCTGTACTGTTCTGTAGATTGGCTCATCTACCAATCAGAAGCTTGTGTGTAAGTATCCATGGGCAAGGTACTGAACCCTGAGCTCCATCCATTGGAGTGTGTGTGTGAATGTTAGACAAGGTGGTTGGATATAGACAAAATCACTTGTATGAATATTTGTGTGTAACTGGGTCAGTAGCTTGCAGTGATTAGTTAGAGGAGAATAACTCTATATAAATATCAGAACATTTTGAATAATAAATACAGATGTTGTGCTGATTTTACAAGTTAAGAAATACATTGGATTTTAAATAAATAAAAATAAAAGAGAACATATTAATAGTGGTGTGTCGCGCAGATTAGAAAGCCTAGATTTACTAATATTGAAAACAACAACTAAAGACTTCATCACAGCTGGAGAACATCCTCTGCAATCCATCTGGACCCCTGACATCACAGAAATCTGTTTGTTCTCCAGTGCGAATGTGGGAAATGAGATTTTTCATCACGCATCCAATGCAGTTATGTTGGATGATGACAACAGAATGCAAGAGCGGGTGTAATTTTGCTAGCATGTTTTTTTCCCCCCTCTCCATTCATTGCGTCAATACAGACATTGATGGCAAATAATTACCTATCACTAATATCCTCAGAATACTGCTGATGACAAACACAAAGTCTCTGAAACCATCCAGTTGTGACAACGTATCCTGTGGGGTAAGAGAGGAAAAAAGATCCTGAGTGATCGTGTCAAAAAAAAAAAGTTTCCTCATCATAAACATACAGACTTGGAAGAATGCAACATCTAACTGAAGCTCCACTATAGAAAAATAGCATACCTGCATGCGGTTGGTTGCTTGTAGTGAATTTTCCCACCAGCACAATGAGACAAGAACGGAAGAGAAAATTCCGAGTCCTACATAGTAATAGCAGTCAGCACCCTGTCTGTCCACAAATGATGTTACACGGACATAGTAGTCAATTCCCAGCAGGCAGTAACCTGTTGGTCAAATTAGTCAGTTAATAAATGCATATCTAAATTTTCTCTTTCTCTTATATCAGTATATGTAGTGTATATGCAGGTAAATTCCCTAGTTCCCTAGGAGAAACAGTGTAATTTCTAGGAGAAACTCTATCCAAATGTCCAGAAAGGACACCTGTCATTCACATTTTCAGCTCCATATTTTTATTCTTGGACTCTACTTTACAAAACAATCAATACAAAATACAAAATAATCCCTATTTATCTCATTCTAGGATACATTCTCCTTTTTACCTGAATACTTGAAACTTTGGCAATGTTTAATATGAGTTTTCCAATATTTATACATTTTTTATACATCATATTTTTAAAATCCATCATGGAACCTGGAGCTTGCAAGCTATGTGCTAGATTTGAATCTTAAGCTTCAAAACTTGACAGAGTTGTTCTGGCAGTTAAGAAATTTTACATCATTTATCTGAGGCAGCTGTAATGAGGGTGATCGTATTACTGCGTCAGAATTGGATAAATAAGACAACGATGGGAAGGATAGTTAAAAAGAGCTGACAGACAATTAGTAGCAGATCAGTTCAGTCAAAACCTGAAAACACAAACCTTGATTGCGGAGTGTTCAAATAATTTGGAGAAAAAGAGAAATGGGTGACGTACAGAACACTTGAAGTCTGGTACTTTGTGAGTAGGTAAGGTTTGCCAACATGGCTGTTAAACCTCCTACTATACCTGCTGTGAGCTAATTATCATAAAATGTAATTAAGGATTATATTATATTTAATTTTTGTGGAGCAGCTCTCGGTTTTTGTTTTTTCACCACACTGAATCTATAAATGTTCAGTGGAGAAAGCTAAAAAGAAAGCCAGGGAAACAATCTTGCACATAGAAGGTCATTTAAAAAGAGTTACCAATAGAGGTGAGCAAGAGGGAGCAGATTGGGAACACAATTTTCCAGTTATCTCGCTGTAGTCTGAATATTATCTGCATAACTGCAGACACAATGCAGACTCCTCCACTGATGAAGAGATTAGTCAGGACGTCAAACTGAGGCATAACAACCAGCACAAGGATTGAAGTACCGAGAGAGACCAGGCACTCAATGAGGCAAACCTGGAAAAGACACAAAACCAGAAAGATGTCCTCACTTATGCAGTATTTCTATTGGTTTTGGAAATGGAAATAGAAGCCATTCAAAATCATGCAAAGAAAGTTGTGATTTTGTATGCTTTATAATCACCATTAATTTGCATCACAACCATCACAGGTTCATTTTACTTTTTTTTCTTTTCTTTTCTGTCTTTTGACCTAAATAAAACTTTCTGTTATGGTTTGTATAATTGTTAAAGAAACTGCAAAATATAAATACACAAATAAGAACAACATAAATAAGAATAAGACAAAATTCTCTTTATAGCATTTTGTTGAAAATACTACTAGAACAGGAAGATAAACTCATGATTAATTAACTGCAACTAATGGGACCTACTTTGTGCCAAAGATTAAAAAAACATTGTTACCATTTAAGTTTGTAGGTAAGGATTTGAAATTTTACATTTTTCTGCTGTCTTGTTATAGGTACATGTAAAGCTGGTGACATTAAAAATTGTTTTAGAAAAACATACAAATCCCATGATCTTCATTTTGGGTCGTACAAAGCTCTTGAAAGCACATCGCCACAGTGATTTCAAAAAGACCAGGAAGTTGGGGAAGACTAGGCAGAACATCAACATCAGCATGTAGAACTGTTTTTCCTTCAGGGTGCGCATGGACATTGGACTGGACAATGTTGACAACACCAGCAGGGAGCCCTGAAAGGACATATGATCATTGTGTGTTAAGAAAATTACTTAATTAAAGAACTTTATCAACATTTTTTTTTAGGAAAGTGGTTAGCAGGTCAGTTTAATTGATATAATAAGGGTTTGAGGTTTCCAGGAATAGGAACTAGACGGGGAATCCCAGTAAGGAGAGTGCTGGGTACAAAGGCATTCAGTACTGTAAACTCTGTCCTATCATAAACAGCATGAAACTTCTTCGTGTTACTTTATGATCAGGCACGCAGAGACAGATAAGCTTGTTTAAACATGATTTGTACTTTTCTGTTTCACGAGTTCTTTGTTGAAATGTCTGAAACTTTTTTTTTAGACATACAAAACATAAATAGATTTGCCGAGTGCACTCTGATGGAAAAACTATGCACCTTGAATTGGGAAATATCTAATATGATATATCAGTCAGACTCTAATACCGTATATGGTGGTCTTATTTTCTATATATGGAAGATAGTGCAGACTTAGAGTGTAAGAAGCCAACAATACTGTTCAGCGGTGATCAAATTAATCAAAATAATCTTAAGCACTTTCAAGTAAAAAACAAAAAGCTATGAAGCCATAGATGCAGATTTTTAAGTGTCTGTCTATGAAAGAAAATACTAGAATCTGAGCAGTTAGAGACAATTTTGTGTGCAAAGTCGGCAATTTTTTAGCCAGAGCTTGGACTTCATGGGGACACCTTTACCTCTGTTGCTCACCCCCAGTGGTAACCAGGTGAATAACTTCACAGAGAGAAAAAGATAAACTCACGAATGGTCCTACCTTAGCAACAACGGCAGTGGTTAAGACCGCTAACCCCACCAAAACAGCCACCAGATGCTGGGCCACCTGGAAACATATTCTCTTACGTTCCTTCTCAGCTCCTGCGGGGTTCAGCTGGAATGGATCCCATGTATCTCTGGGAAATAGACATTGGTTGACTATAAAAACAGGAAACTAGAACGACTGTTTAATAATGTGCTAAGAAAATGGCTGCCTAATGATCTATTAAAGTCAGTTGAAGGGTGACAGAGAATAACAGAGTAGAAATATCTTTTAGTTTCATCTATGTGAAAAATGCTTTCCCAGTTTACTGATATTAAACTACAGGTACACACGGAGTGATAACAAATATTTACTAGGAACACATTTACGTCAATAAGAGATAAAGTTTGGTGATTGGTGTATTTTTTTTCTCACAGCACTCACAGTGCCCTTCCTGATTTGTTTTTACATATTTTTTTCACCCTCACATATTTCAGACCATCAAAAAAATAAATAAATAAAAAAAATTACCAAAGTAACCCTAGTAAATAAAAAAATGCAGTTTTTAAACAATGATTTCATTTATTTATCAGTCATCATTTCATTTCTTAAAGGAAAAAGTTTTCCAAACCAACTTCGCCCTATCTGAAAAAAGTAATTGTCCACTAAACCTAACAACCGGTTACACCACAGTTGGCAGCAAGAACTGCAATCAAGCATTTGCAATAACTGGCAATGAGTCTTTCGCATTGCTATGGAAGTATTTTGTCCCATTTGTCTTTGCAGAATCATATTAATTCGGCCAACGTTTTCAAAGCATTGACAGCCTTTTTAAAGTCATGCCAAAGCATCTAAGTAGGATTTAAGTTCATACTTTGACTAGGGCACACCAAAACCAGCTATTCAGTGATGGACTTGGTGGTGTGGTTTCTGATTATTGTCCTGTTGCATAACCCAAGTGAACTTGAGCTTCATGGCACAAACTGAGGGCCTGAAACTACATCAGGATTTTCTGGTAGAGAGCAAAATTCATCCATCAGTTAAAGCAAGTCATCCATGTCCTGAAGTAGCAAAGCAGCCCCAAACCATTACACTACTACCACCATGTTTGAGTGTTGCTATGATGTTCTTTTTGTTAACTGCCATATGTAACGGGACTCAAATCTTCAAAAAAGTTCAACTTTTGTGTCTTCAGTCCACAGACCCTAACCACTGTAGAGTCTTGGCCTTACAATATAAAGCAACTTGAGGTAACTGTTGTTGTGATTTGGTGCTATATAAATAAAAGTGAATTGAATTCAGAATACTTTCCCAAAAGTCTTGGGGATCATCAGGATGTTTTCTTTTAGCAAATGTGAGACCAGACTTTGTGTTCTTTTTGATCAGCAGCGGTTTTCTCCTTGTTACTCTCCCATGGACGCCATTTTTGCCCAGTCTCTTTCTTATTGTTGAATCATGAACTCTGTCCTCAACTGAGTCAAATGAGGCCTGCAGTTGTTTAAAATGTTGTACTGGATTCATTTGTGACCTTGTGGATGAGTCGTCCATGTGCTCTTGAAGTAATTTTGGTTATGACTACATTTATTACGTGCAAACTGATTGCAGTCATGTTAAATGAATATGTGATAAATCATGGGTGCATAGTCTGTGGATGAGCATGTAACAAGGGATTAACTGAAGATTTTTACATTGTATACTTCAAACTATTGTTGATTGTGATCATGGTCTGTTGGGTGTTGGTTACATATAACTGGAGCTCAGTACAAAATGAAGAATCCTCTGTTATCTACGAATCTGCCAAAGCCCTCAGTTCATCGCAAAGGTCAGAGTACAGTTTTTATTGAACAGTATTCTTTTAACTCTTCCAGAAACTCACAGTGTGCTGCGTCTCTCTCTCTTTTTCCCTTTTTTTTCATTTTTTGGGGGGGTCTGTGTTTATTATTGTCAGTGACTGTCACTTGTCAGTGTGAAATATAGCAAAAGCTTTTAGCATGGAAGGCACAGTGTATGGTTTTGGTGCTTCCAGATTAGATTGTGACTGACATGCAAACAGGCATCTAAGATAATACATTCTCAAGCAATCCTTTGGCCATAATTACACCTCTATATCTGTGTTTCCTGGCACATTAAATGTCACCCTCTCTGTCACCCTGATGATTAATACAGAGTGCAGAATAATTATCAGGGTGTGGGTTTTTTACCTTGCGATTATGCTACTTAATGACACTGTGATCTCTGGCTTTGCCATAGCAACGAAAATACTGTTAAATCAAGGTGTGGTACAAAATGGCCAGATTGATGCTGGCAGACGGTTGTTATATAAGGACTAGTGATATTACACTATTGCTATTATTATTATATTATTATTATGTGATGCTTGATCACTACTGGATTTTTAGGGTAAATGACAGTGGCAGTTTTTAGGAAGTAAAAAAATCTGATATCGATATACTGGATAATATAACTTTTTAAAAGCAGCGAGGAAACAAAAAATCTGCTGTCTTTAGCTTTTCCCCCAGTGGCAAGTGACAAGCAGACAAGCCAGTTATTTTTTAGTGTATTTATGAAACTAGTAAGTCTTCATTAGACACGATATTGACGGAAGAAATGTAACTTTTCAGATGTTTCCACCCAAAACTCACTAGGATACACCATCAAGACCCCCTATCCTGAAAACAGTTCGAAAAAGACTTCCTGCTTTCTGGAGAGGTATTTAAAAAAATAGCTCTCAGCTCCTTTGCTCTGTGATGTCAGTAAATCATTTCCTTAAGAGTTTATGGAGAAACTTGATTCGAGTTTTTTTTGTAAATTATGGTCACTATATAAAAGGAGCATTATCCAAAGCTCATGCTTTGTTGGTCACAGGTTATTAGTCAAAACCAAAAACACCAAGATGGTAACAGTGGAAAGACACAGCTTGAAGCTTTGCTAATCCAGACAGTGAATACAGATTTATATGTAGAGCAATTTGTGCTGAAAAGACCAGTGAAAACAGGAAAGGGCTACAGTTTGAGAGATTGTCTATTTCAGTTCCCCAGACTCAAAAAGCTTTTACAAGAATGACTCACTATGACAACAAACTTCAGATTAGAATATTTACTTATCACACTATATGATTATCTGCAGACTGTAATCACCCAGACTCAAACAAACCCGATTCAACTTGGCTCCATCACAGTTTGGCTGCCATATGTGTTAAGTGTTAAGAGTTTGGAAGCCGGTGTACTGGCTCACTTTGCTGTGACCTTCTAGTCAAGTTATAATACTCACTATAGTTGCGTAACATTTAATAAATTGGGAAACAATTAACTGCAATGATTTATATAAAAGTAGTTAATATTTAAAAACTTTATAGACACTATTCCTAGCTTTAGTTTATTGTGGAAGTTTAGGGCTTTCAAATCAAAAGTTGCTGATAAAATATTGTGTTGCTTTTCTTTGTAACTTCATAATCAAAACAAGGGCAGTGTAAAAATAAACTAAACTCAGAAACAATGTCATCATTTTTGTGTCAGATATACCTACATAGAGAATATAATTACAGCTGCAGTGTGTATTTAACATTTGAAATGGAGGCCCTAACAGCAGGCAGTAACAGTGGAGATGATATCAGCTACAGCAATAAAGCGAAGCACAGCAGTGCACAGAACAAATTAACTGTTTTCTTGGCTGTGAATTATATCAAATGGAAACCTGGTAACACAATACTTTATGGTGAAAAGTAATATATATATGTAATATCCATTACCAACACATATCTCTCCAACAATTAATCTCCTAACAATGATGAAGAGGTTAATAAAACTGGATAGAGTACTCAGGGACAGGAAATTGAATAGCTGCCTGGTTCAAAGCAGCATGTGGTGTTGAATGTATTTCTGTCTCATTCTCAGTGCAGCAACTAGGAAACAACTTTAAAGCTGCCGTGATGCCATGAAACACATTCCTGCTGCTGCTTGGTCACTTAAAGAATAACACGTGCTGTCCCTGAATCAGGAAATAAATTCACTAACTGTCTGATTTCAGTAAATTCCTGTGGTAGACAGAAATCAGAAGCAACGTTTTTACAGTTAACATAGACTAAAACCAAAAAGCTTACGTTACTCAAGATTCTGAAATTTCAATAATAAGGGCAGGAGAAAATGCAAATGTAGAGCGCTAAAGAAATTTATTAGACCACAGATGCCACAGATGTCCTAAATTAACAGTACTGCTAATTACCAAACACATTTTTAATGTTTCTGTAAAGGTTAATTCACCACTATCTACAAGCTCTGTAATCAAAATGATATTTTTAAAGCACATTATTATTTTTTGATTAAAATGCCAAATTACAGTCATTGCAGTCAGAAAATTTAGTTTTAGTGGTTGAATGTTATACTCGATTAATTTCCGACTTCTCAGGGAAGTAATAAAAACCTGAATTTCATTGTTTATGGCCTAATAAATAACAATACAATTTTTATTTTTAAACAAGTTTTTGAGATGTTTCTAAAATATTTTTTTTCTTGTTTTTATGTCACTCTAGCAATACAGATATTACTTTTGATTTAATCAGGTGGAATTGTGTAGTT